>CM053035.1:5958843-6110835 GCA_028564925.1 Lithobates sylvaticus
TTAGATTTTTTTTTTTTTTCATATAAATATAGGACACTTTACACCCATGAAAGAGGAATCCTAGAGCAGAAGCTGTTTGCTTTCAGACTCTCGAAGACTAAAACATTCAGGCTGTATCTAAAGAGGCAGGGAGGGGGTGGAGCCAATGCTTTGGAGGGGAGGAGTCACAGCTCTGGATAGGAAGGGGTTATTTTTCTTTTGGGGGGAGAGGGGGAACCACTGCTCTGGAGGGGGAGAGGGTCACTGCTCTAAGGATTGGAGGGGGGGAGAAGGGTCACTGCTTTTAACGGGGAACAGTCACTGCTCTGGACAGGAAGGGGTTAATATTCTAGAGGGGTAGAGGGTCACGCTCACAGCTCTGGATGGGGAGGGGGTCACTGTTCTAAGGATGGAGGGGATCACTGTTCTAAGGATGGAGGGGGTCACTGCTCTAAGGATGGTGGATCACTGCTCTGGAAGGGGTCACTGCTCTAAGGGGAGGGAGTCATTGTTCTTGTTCTAAGGATGGAGGGGATCACTGCTCTAAGGATGGAGGGGTCACTGCTCTAAGGATGGAGGGGTCACTGCTCTAAGGATGGAGGGGTCACTGCTCTAAGGATGGAGGGGGTCACTGCTCTAAGGATGGAGGGGTCACTGCTCTAAGGATGGAGGGGTCACTGCTCTAAGGATGGAGGGGTCACTGCTCTAAGGATGGAGGGGGTCACTGCTCTAAGGATGGAGGGGTCACTGCTCTAAGGATGGAGGGGTCACTGCTCTAAGGATGGAGGGGGTCATTGCTCCAAGGATGGAGGGGGGGTCACTGCTCTAAGGATGGAAGGGGTCACTGCTCTAAGGATGGAGGGGGTCACTGCTCTAAGGATGGAGGGGGTCACTGCTCTAAGGATGGAGGGGGTCACTGCTCTGGAAGGGGTCACTGTTCTGGAGGGGGGTCATTGCTCTAAGGGGAGGGAGTCATTGTTCTTGTTCTAAGGATGGAGGGGATCACTGCTCTAAGGATGGAGGGGTCACTGTTCTGGAGGGGATCACTGCTCTAAGGATGGAGGGGGTCATTGCTCTAAGGATGGAGGGGGTCACTGTTCTAAGGATGGAGGTGATCACTGTTCTAAGGATGGAGGGGATCACTGCTCTGGAAGGGGCCACTGTTATGGAGGGGGGTCACTGCTCTAAGGATGGAGGGGGTCATTGCTCTAAGGATGGAGGGGGTCACTGTTCTAAGGATGGAGGTGATCACTGTTCTAAGGATGGAGGGGATCACTGCTCTGGAAGGGGCCACTGTTCTGGAGGGGGTCATTGCTCTAAGGATGGAGGGGGTCATTGCTCTAAGGATGGAGGGGGTCACTGCTCTAAGGATGGAAGGGGTCATTGCTCTAAGGATGGAGGGGGTCATTGCTCTAAGGATGGAAGGGGTCATTGCTCTAAGGATGGAGGGGGTCATTGCTCTAAGGATGGAAGGGGTCACTGCTCTAAGGATGGAGGGGGTCACTGCTCTAAGGATGGAGGGGTCACTGTTCTGGAGGGGATCACTGCTCTAAGGATGGAGGGGGTCATTGCTCTAAGGATGGAGGGGGTCACTGCTCTGGAGGGGGGTCATTGCTCTAAGGATGGAGGGGGTCATTGCTCTAAGGGTGGAGGGGGTCACTGCTCTAAGGGTGGAGGGGGTCATTGCTCTAAGGATGGAGGGGGTCACTGCTCTAAGGATGGAGGGGATCACTGCTCTAAGGATGGAGGGGTCACTGCTCTAAGGATGGAAGGGGTCATTGCTCTAAGGATGGAGGGGGTCATTGCTCTAAGGATGGAGGGGTCACTGCTCTAAGGATGGAGGGGGTCATTGCTCTAAGGATGGAAGGGGTCATTGCTCTAAGGATGGAGGGGGTCATTGCTCTAAGGATGGAGGGGTCATTGCTCTAAGGATGGAGGGGGTCACTGCTCTGGAAGGGGTCACTGTTCTGGAGGGGGGTCATTGCTCTAAGGATGGAAGGGGTCATTGCTCTAAGGATGGAAGGGGTCATTGCTCTAAGGATGGAAGGGGTCATTGCTCTAAGGATGGAGGGTATTCACTGCTCTAAGGATGGAAGGGGTCATTGCTCTAAGGATGGAGGGGGTCATTGCTCTAAGGATGGAGAGGGTCACTGTTCTAAGGATGGAGGGGGGTCATTGCTCTGGAAGGGGTCACTGTTCTGGAGGGGGGTCATTGCTCTAAGGATGGAAGGGGTCATTGCTCTAAGGATGGAAGGGGTCATTGCTCTAAGGATGGAGGGGGTCATTACTCTGGAGGGGGTCACTAGTCACTACTCTGGAGGGGGTCATTACTCTGACTCCTGCACCTGTGTGGGTTAATTTTATCTTGGGCTTTACAACAACAAGTATGCACAACCGAGCATGAGCCACCATAGGGAGGAAGGCCTACCTCCACTATGGAAGTCAGCCTCATATGCTCCGGTCATGCCATGGCTCTGGGTTGGTTTTGTCTGCAGCTCACCTGGACGACGTTCGCCACGAAGAAGGGCAGCCACGCCACAAAGAACATGCCCAGCAGGATGCCCAGCGTCAGGCTGGCTTTCAGGGCCTTCTTGCTGTGTTTAGTGATGAACTTTCGGCTTTCATTGGCGGGAAGCGTGAGAACCTGAGAGAGAGAAGCAGATGGATGAGACCACCATGGTGAAGATTGCCCAATTCAAGCCAAAATATTTGTACAATTTTTGGAGGAGCGGAGAAAATTAAGATCCTAGTAGGAAAGACTACCTTGTTACCATGGGGCCACCATCTTCCCATCCTAATTGGCTGTAGAGGAACCTTGTTGGGAGGTTTGGACTGCTATCATTGGCCCAAAAGCCAGAATCTCAGAACCCCCCCAGATTCGAACCTCAAGCGACCATTAGCCGCGGGAAGAACCGAAATGAGTTTTTTAGCTCATTGGGGATTTGAGCCATCATTCTGCACTCGGCTCCTTTTATATGTCAGCGCCTCGCCGGGGGATACAACCATCTGTCCGGATTTCATGCTCCGCTTCCTCTGCCAAACCATCTATAGAGACAAAACCTGGAGGAAACGCCCGCAACATCCCCCCCCCCCCACTCCCCATCCCCTGTCCAATAGGAACTCAGCGAAATCTGCAGAACATCTGTAACAGTTATGAAAGTAGCCGCTGATGTGCCTTCACATGGATACATTTAATGCTCCATGTCTTCATACCCAGGACTGTGAGCGCTCCCTTTTCTGGCCATTGATAATGCAATCAGCATCCCTGCTTAATGACTGCTGAAAAAAGGCTCAGTTAGCCTACAGGTGCCACATGTACCCGTGCCAGAACAGCCTCCCTTCATGCAAGTCAATGGGAATGTGGAAGCAACTTAGGAGGTTAGCTGTAGGAACATAGGCAATCGATGAGTCAGGAGGAGGCCAGCTGCAGGTCAGGAGGGGTTCAACAGCAGGTTAGAAGTAGGTTAAAAGTGGATCAGCAGGCCATCAGCAGGTCTGGAGGAGGCCATCAGCAGGTCTGGAGGAGGCCATCAGCAGGTCTGGAGGAGGCCATCAGCAGGTCTGGAGGAGGCCATCAGCGGGTCAGAATTAAGTCAACAGCAGGTCTGGGAGGAGGCCATCAGCAGGTCTGGGAGGAGGCCATCAGCAGGTCTGGAGGAGTCCATCAGCAGGTCTGGAGGAGTCCATCAGCAGGTCTGGAGGAGTCCATCAGCAGGTCTGGAGGAGTCCATCAGCAGGTCTGGAGGAGTCCATCAGCAGGTCTGGAAGAGGCCACCAGCAGGTCTGGAGGAGGACACCAGCAGGTCTGGAGGAGGACATCAGCAGGTCTGGAGGAGGCCAACAGCAGGTCAGGAAGAGGCCAACAGCAGGTCTGGGAGGAGGCCATCAACAGGTCTGGGAGGAGGCCATCAACAGGTCTGGGAGGAGGCCATCAGCAGGTCTGGGAGGAGGCCATCAGCAGGTCTGGGAGGAGGCCATCAGCAGGTCTGGGAGGAGGCCATCAGCAGGTCTGGAAGGAGGCCATCAGCAGGTCTGGAAGGAGGCCATCAGCAGATCTGGGAGGAGGCCATCAGCAGGTCTGGAGGAGGCCATCAGCGGGTCAGAATAAAGTCAACAGCAGGTAAGTAAAGGCGGCCATCAGAAAGTCTGGAGGAGGCCATCGGCAGGTCTGGAGGAGGCCATCGGCAGGTCTGGAGGAGGCCATCGGCAGGTCTGGAGGAGGCCATCGGCAGGTCTGGAGGAGGCCATCGGCAGGTCTGGAGGAGGCCATCGGCAGGTCTGGAGGAGGCCATCGGCAGGTCTGGAGGAGGCCATCAGCAAGTCTGGAGGAGGCCATCAGCAAGTCTGGAGGAGGCCATCAGCGGGTCAGAATAAAGTCAACACCAGGTAAAGGGAGAAACTTCTGTGTGTGTAAAGAAAAAATCCAGGCAGTCTGCCAAGTTTTTAAAATAAAACATTGTAACTACACACCGCCGGAATTTCCAATGGAAACAGTCCGATGGGAGCTTTCCATCGGATTTTCCGACCGTGTGTACGCTCCATCGGTCTTTTTCCTGTTCTTAATTTTTCCGACGGAAATACTTTCCATCGGATTTTTCGATCGTGTGTATGCAATTCCGACACGCAAAATTACCACACATGCTCGGAAGCATTAAACTTCCCTTTTATAGTGCTTAACGTGTTGTATGTTGCAGTGTTATTGACTGTCGGAATTTGGTGTGACCGTGTGTAGGCAAGACAGTTTGAGCGAAATTCCATCGGAAATTCCGACGGCAAAACCAGAGCTTTTTCCGACGAGAATTCCGATCGTGTGTATGCGCCATTACTCTTCCTTCTAAGATCTGTGTGTGTGTGTAAAGAAAAAAATCCAGGCAGTCTGCCAAGTTTTCAACATGAAACATTGTAACTAACTCTTCCTTCTTAGATCAAAGGGAGAAACTTCTGTGTGTAAAGAAAAAATCCAGGCAGTCTGCCAAGTTTTCAACATGAAACATTGTAACTAATTCTTCCTTCTTAGATCAAAGGGAGAAACTTCTGTGTGTAAAGAAAAAAAATACAGGCAGTCTGCCAAATTTTTAACCACGTAAATGCAGGAAGTTTAACCACTTAAAGTCTAAATCTTTTTCTGACACTTGTTTCTTAAGTTAAAATCAATATTTTTGCTAGAAAATTACTTGGAGCCCCCCCAAACATTTTATATATTTTAGCAGAGACCCTAGGGAATAAAATGGCAATTGCTGCAATATTTTATGTCACACTGTATTTGCCCAGCGGTCTTTCAAACGCAATTGTTGGGGAAAAAAAAAATACACTTCAATGAATAAAAAATAAAAAAAAAATGAAACAGTAAAGTCAGCCCAATTTTTTTTTTTTTTTTAATGTGAAAGATGATGTTACGCCTCAAGAATCGTGATCTATCCTCCAAGCTCAAAAAATCGCGATTCTCGTATTAGCCAGAATCGTGCAGCTCTATGCGGTACCGTGCGTTTTGGTGATCGCGAATTCAGCCGCGTTTGCTAGAGGTGAAGGGGTGTGCCATTAAGGGTCTTGTTCATACCAATGGCAGTTGGCGCTGCCATCTGCAGACGTGTGCAGGTGCAATTAATTCTTAATGGCACCACCCTCCCCTCCCCCACACATCTAGCAAACACATGTGCGTTCGCAGCGACTAAAAAAAACGCATGTACCGTGTGGTTTGGTAAAAATCTTGACTGCCGTACCTTTTTTTTGTGCGTTCATACACACACGAAAAAAAAAAAAAAAACGCACGCGTTTTGATGAACCTGCATGGAGGGAGCGAGCTCTGAGAGTTTACAGAGACGGAGCGTTCCCTCAAGGCCAGGCGGCGGCAGCGCCATAAAAAATAAAAGCGAAGGATTCAGCAGAGCGAGGTTGTCGTACAGAAGAGGAGACCGGCGCTGGCTGCGTTGGGTGGGGGTGGGGAGCGAGTGGGGGGTGAGGGGGGGTGCTCCTGCGGCGCACACAGCGACTTGGCACCCGGCAGCCCAGCAGACAGAGGGTACAGGGGCGTGTATATTTTATGCATGCTCTGTGGGCAGCAGGAAGGGCTGGCACATTTCTCGTGTTCAGAGGGGGGTGAATCATCTGAGAGGCTGTCATAGCAGTAGCGCTGGCATTATCGTGGGAATGTCATTCAATGAACCGCAGCAAATCCCCGGTGCCAAGCGCTGACATTTATAGCAGAGGAATAAAGGGTGCCATTTGTGCCCCGTGGGCAGCCGGGTGACTCTTCATGTTTCTCAGAGAGTCACGTGGCGGCGGACTGGCAGGATATTCCCATCAATGAGAATTAAAATCCTCTCCTCTTATATACAGTATCTCACAAAAGTAAGTACACCCCCCGCATTTGTGTAAATCTTTTCTTCTATCTTTTCATGTGACAACACTGAAGAAATGACACTTGTCTACAATGTAAAGTAGTGAGTGTACAGCTTGTATAACAGTGTAAATTTGCCGTCCCCTCAAAAGAACTCAACACACAGCCATTAATGTCTAAACCGCTGGCAACAAAAGTCAGTACACCCCTAAGTGAAAATCTCCAAATTGGGCCCCAATCAGCCATTTTCCCTCCCGGTGTCATGTGACTCGTTAGTGTTACAAGGTCTCAGGTGTGAATGTGTGATAAATTTGGTGTTATCGCTCTCACTCTCTCATACTGGTCACTGGAAGTACAACATGGCACCTCATGGCAAAGAACTCTCTGAGGATCTGTAAAAAAAAAAAAAATTGTTGCTCTACATAAAGATGGCCTAGGCTATAAGAAGATTGCCAAGACCCTGAAACTGAGCTGCAGCACGGTGGCCAAGACCATACAGCGGTATAACCGGACAGGTTCCAGTCACAACAGGCCTCGCCAGGGCCGTCTTTAAGGCAGGGCAAAAGGGGCAGCTGCCCTGGGCCCTGTCATTGTTGTGGTGCCCAAAGCAACTACCTCCTACTTGCCAACTATCCCGGTTTAAATTCCCTTAAAGTTTTAGTCCCGTGCTGTGTCCCGATATCTTAGTGTGAAGTGCTGCTACTAATGCTGCCCAGCTCTGCCCTATTGTGTACAGATGACTCACCTGTAGACCATACAGCAATCTAACAGGACAGGTTCCACTCAGAACAGGCCTCGCCATGGACCACCAAAGAAGTTGAGGTCACGTGCTCAGCGTCATATCCGGAGGTTGTCTTTGGGAAATAGACGTATGAGTGCTGCCAGCATTGCTGCAGAGGTTGTAGGGGTGGGGGGGGGGGGTCCGCCTGTCAGTGCTCAGACCATACGCTGCACACTGCATCAAATTGGTCTGCATGGCTGTCGTCCCAGAAGGAAGCCTCTTCTAAAGATGATGCACAAGAAAGCCGCAAACAGTTTTCTGAAGACAAGCAGACTAAGGACATGGATTACTGGGACCACGTCCTGTGGTGTGATGAGACCGATGTAGCACCCTGATGGTTAGGCAGGGTTGCTATTAAAATTTTGTTGCCTCGGCCAATTGTTAGGAGATCAATTGATTTCCCCCTAATTCTGGAATTGCTGCACTTCTCTCTTCCGTCACTAGGTGGCCGGGTATCTGGTGACATTGGATAAGACAAGGGCATAGCAAGGGCAGATTAGAAATGGATGAAGTGTCTCAGCCAATGGGCAGGGATTTTTTTGGGCCCCTTGGCCTGCTGGGAGAGCCTATTTATTTGGGTGGGGTCAGGTGATCGGGGGTTCTGTGCCACCTGGGCAGCTATCTGGGTGGACGGGTGTTGCATTGCCCCGGGCTGCTAGGCCAGAAACCTGAGGCCTATCCCGGGGACATCTGGCTGCTAGGCTGTCTGAGGGCCTATCCAGAAGCAGGAGAGCAGCGCAGGGTTGGGACTGCGGGCTTGTAGTCCAACCAGAAGTAACGGTTCCGCCGGCAAGGGGAACCATTTGTGTTCGGAGGTAGAGGGGAAGCTCTCGCCACTAAGGGGCCATCCACCTTGTTACCAGAGACCACTGTGAGTAAGCCGAGGACAGTACCAGAGCAGAATTCTCACCAGCCGGGGACGGTGAAGAAGTCACCAAGTGCCAAGTCAGGGACCCAGCAGGACAGCAAAGGTGACACTTGTGGAGCATCAGTGAGTGCCAAGCCAGGGGCCAAGCAGGGAAGCGGGGGTGACGCTTGAGGAAGATACCGAGTGCCAACAGTGGAAGAGCTCAGGGGATCCAGTGGCGATTGGATCTGAAGTCTAGTGAGAGAGACTGGGAGCTCGTTGAGTGAAGACCCTCAGTGAGGGATTGTGGGGTAAGCTGAGAACTGTTCGTGTTGCAAATAGTTACAGTTAGTAACTTCTACAAGATTGTTGCTAAAAGAGACAGCGTCAGTGGCGGTGCGTGCATAGAGGGCGCAGGAGCGCCGCCCCCCCCTCTCCTGCACCGCTCTATCACCAATAGATAGATTCATGCATTGCATGAATCCATCTATTGTCACCGCTGCCGCCCCCTATTCAGGTGTTCGGCCCCTTGTCGGGCGCCGGGCATCTGAATTACAGGGGGGGGGGGGGGTGTTTTTGGAAGCGCCCTATTAGAGCTGTAAGCTCTAATAGGCGTCCTGATTAGAGCGGTGGGCTCTAATAGGCTTCCATAAGTGTAAACAGCGGGCGCAATGCTGTGCGTTCGCTGTTTACACAGTATTGTGTTAGAGAAGCGAATACATCGCTTCCCTAACACAGACCCGCCTCTCAGCCAATCAGGTTGCCGGGTCTGTGTTACCGGTCACCTGATTGGCTGAAGTCACAGGCGCTGTGATTGGACGCCTAGGGGCACACGTATATTCCATAGGCAGGCTCTGCTTCCCGCTGAGTATCTTTGCACGGTGACTGCGCATTACTGTTCCTCAGTCTCAGGGCAGCTCTACCAGTCAGGACAATTGCTCTCTGTGTGGGTGGGATCTTATTGCAGCAGCTGTGGATCAAGGAGGCAGAGTTTTTATAGCGAAAAAAAAAATTCCTGTCAGTGCCACGGCATTTATTTCCATAAGTGCCCCATGAACATTAGGAGTGTCACAGCAAAAGTACTGTATATCCCAGAGTCTTAGAGGTTGTTCCTAACCAATCATATTGCAGCAATCAGTGCCACATGGAATAATTTAATCAATGCCACATGGAATATTTCAAATCAGTGCCACAGAATGAAATCTCCTTAACTGTAATGTACAAAGCCTCATTAAAGAGAAAAAAAAAGGCCTTTAAACAATATAAAAAGGGGATGGGTCGCAGTCAGCATTCCAACACTACAAGAAATGCAATAATATGTGTAAGAACGCAATCAGGGCAGATTGTATGCTGCATTGGCTGAAAAAAAAAAAAAACACTGAGTTCAACCAATAGAAAAATGAATTAAATAAATTGGAAACCTGCAATATGTATCAGTGCCACAGGGAATAATCCAATCAATGCCACATGGAATATTTCAATCAGTGCCACATGGAATAATCCAATCAGTGCCACATGGAATAATCCAATCAGTGCCACATGGAATAATCCAATCAGTGCCACATGGAATAATTCAATCAGTACCACATGGAATAATTCAATCAGTACCACATGGAATAATTCAATCAGTGCCACAAGGAATATTCCAATCAGTGCCACATGGAATATTTCAATCAGTGCCACATGGAATAATCCAATCAGTGCCACATGGAATATTTCAATCAGTGCCACGTGGAATAATCCAATCAGTGCCACATGGAATATTCCAATCAGTGCCACATGGAATATTCCAATCAGTGCCACAGAATGAAATCTCCTAAACCGTAATGTACAAAGCCTCATTAAAGAGAAAAAAAAAAAAGACCTTTAAACAAATAATAAAGGGGATGGGTCGCAGTCAGCATTCCAACAGTACAAGGAATGCAATAAGTGTAAGAACGTATCCAGAGCGGCCAAAAAAAAAAAAAAAAAAAAAAAAGGGAGTACGAGAGACACATAGAGTAAAAAAAAAAAAAACACTTGATGGGAACCCCTCCAGTTCCTCAGATGTGATGGGACCCCCCAGTTGCGATAGGACCCCCCAGTTCCTCAGATGTAATAGGACCCCCCCCCCCCAGAGTTCATCAGATGTAATGGGACCCCCAGTTCCTCGGATGTGATAGGACCCCCCAGTTCCTCAGATGTGATAGGACCCCCCAGTTCCTTAGATGTGATAGGACCCCCCAGTTCCTCAGATGTGATAGGACCCCCCAGTTCCTCAGATGTGATAGGACCCCCAGTTCCTCTTATCTGATAGGACCTCCCAGTTCCTCAGATGTGATAGGACCCCCCCAGTTCCTCAGATGTGATGGGACCCCCCCAGTTACGATAGGACCCCCCAGTTCCTCAGATGCGATAGGACCCCCCCCCAGAGTTCATCAGATGTAATGGGACCCCCAGTTCCTCGGATGTGATAGGACCCCCCAGTTCCTCAGATGTGATAGGACCCCCCAGTTCCTTAGATGTGATAGGACCCCCCAGTTCCTCAGATGTGATAGGACCCCCCAGTTCCTCAGATGTGATAGGACCCCCAGTTCCTCTTATCTGATAGGACCTCCCAGTTCCTCAGATGTGATAGGACCCCCCCAGTTCCTCAGATGTGATGGGACCCCCCAGTTACGATAGGACCCCCCAGTTCCTCAGATGCGATAGGACCCCCCCCAGAGTTCATCAGATGTAATGGGACCCCCAGTTCCTCAGATGTGATAGGACCCCCCAGTTCCTCAGATGTAATAGGACCCCCCCAGTTCCTCAGATGTGATAGGACCCCCCCAGTTCCTCAGATGTGATAGGACCCCCCCAGTTCCTCAGATGTGATAGAACCCCCCAGTTCCTCAGATGTGATAGAACCCCCCAGTTCCTCAGATGTGATGGGAACCGATCCAGTTCCTCAGATGTGATGGGACCCCCCAGTTCCTCAGATGTGATGGGAACCGATCCAGTTCCTCAGATGTGATGGGACCCCCCAGTTCCTCAGATGTGATAGGACCCCCCAGTTCCTCAGATGTGATAGGACCCCCCAGTTCCTCAGATGTGATAGGACCCCCCCAGTTCCTCAGATGTGATAGGACCCCCCCAGTTCCTCAGATGTGATAGGACCCCCCCCGGGTTCATCGGATGTGATGTGATGTGACACCCCCCCCCCCTTTCCACCATGGATTGTACCGCCGCACTAACACAGGGCTTATCACACGTAACACACACGGACAGCGTGGATCCATCAGCGAGTAACAAGACGGTTCTACAGCAGAGAGAAGAGATTGGATCAGATAATTAATGATTTCTGGACAGTGGGGGGGGGGGGGGGGGGAGACGGGTCACAGCGGACTCAGAATGAGAATCTCATTTTAGAAATGTTTAATTTCAACCGCAAAACACGAGCCAATCATCATCATCCCAGACACAAGGAGCACCGCGCCATAACTGCCAGGCGCAGGTGGCCAATCTCAAATTTTGTATTTCCAGCCTTTGGGCCCCGCCCCCCCCCCCCCATCACAGCCGGTCCCGGGTGATAAGGACTCACCCCAAAAAGGAAATAAAACCCCCTCTGTTCCCATGAGGCTAGGGGAGTTCTCCCTGCTCTGCTCCTGCATGAGCTGTGCAGCCAATTACAGTAGGTGATGGATAAAGAAAGAGTTTGTGAGGGTTTGCAGGTAGATTACAGAAAAAAAAAAAAAAATAAACAGTTGGGGTCATTTTGGGAACCTCAACTAAAAAAAAAAAATTCTTAAAAGTAGCAGAATTTTTCTTTAAAAAGTATTTTTTTAATTTAAATATTAAAAATGTATTTTAATATAAAAATAAAAAAAATTTAAATATTAAAAAAAGAATATTCAATTGCGTTAAGAAAGAAGGAGAAAAGTAACAATAAAAATAAAGCTCCTCCAGTTAATAGACAAACTTTGTTTCATTCCGAGATTTTTTTTTATTTTTAGAGTCACATGACCTCCATTTGTTACCTCTGTACATCTTCCAGCTGCTGTTGATCTGCAGTTATTAGTGACCATTCACATCACTGGGTAGAAAAATGGGACAAACGCCAACCAATCACCCGTCACAGAGCCTCCGTCAAATTGTGCCCGGATATCTGTGTTTGCGCCCCGCACTTCCTGGGGGGGGGGGTCACCGGAAAAGGGGTTGTAAAGTCAGAAGTTTTTTTTATCTGAATGCATTCTATGCCATAAGATAAAAAGCCTTTTGTGTGCAGCAGTGGCGTCGCTAGGGGGTGACTTTTGGGGCAATAGCCCCGAATCTGCAGCCTATAGCCCCGAGTTTCTGCAGGATTCCCCAAGGGGAGGGGGACCCGGATGTATGTGGGGGGCTCTCTGGGGACCCTGATGTATGTGGGGGGGCTCTCTGGGGACCCTGATGCAAGGGGGGCTCTCTGGGGACCCTGATGTAAGTGGGGGGCTCTCTGGGGACCCTGATGCAAGGGGGGCTCTCTGGGGACCCTGATGTAAGTGGGGGGCTCTCTGGGGACCCTGATGTAAGTGGGGGGCTCTCCGGGGACAAGGATGTTAGTGGGAGGCTCTCCGAGGACCCTGATGTAAGTGGGGGGCTCTCCAAGGACCCTGATGTAAGGGGGGGGCTCTCCAAGGACCCTGATGCAAGGGGGGGGCTCTCCAAGGACCCTGATGCAAGGGGGGGCTCTCCAAGGACCCTGATGTGAGTGGGGGGCTCTCTAAGGACCCTGATGTAAGGGGGGCTCTCTAAGGACCCTGATGTAAGTGGGGGGCTCTCTGGGGAGCCTGAAGTGGGGGTCTCTCTGGGGAGCCTGATGTAAGTGGGGGGCTCTCTGGGGACCCTGATGCAAGTGGGGGGCTCTCTGGGGACCCTGATGTAAGTGGGGGGCTCTCTGGGGACATATAGACACACACATATATTACTGTATATACGTGTATGCCACCCCCCAAGCGTATGACTTTCTTTACTCCGCTGCTATGGGCTCTACCCCCAGATCTTTTGTAGACCTAGTAATGCCCCTGGTGTGCAGCAACCTCCCTCGCCCCCCCCCCCCCTCCTAATAATTACCTGAAGTCCCTCTCTGTCCAGCAATGTCCACAAGTGTCTCAGCCAGAGAGAGAGAGAGAGAGAGAGAGAGAGAGAGAGAGAGAGGCCGGGCTCCGTGTCTGAATGGACAGAGGAAGCTGTGACTTGGCGCACGGGTCCCCATAGCAAGCTGCTTGCTGTGGGGGGCATTGAACCGGAGGGAGGGGCCAGGAGAACCGAAGAGGGACCCGAGAAGAGGAGGATCCGGGCTCTGTGCAAATCCACCGCAACAGAGAAGGTAAGTATAACATGTTTGTTATTGTTATAGGGGAAAAAAAACAAGAAATTACAATCACTTTAAGTAAAACCTCGCAGACAGCGAGAAAAACCCGACAGAGGCTTTAACCCTTCCCTTACAAAAAAAAGGAAAACATTTTTAAATAATTAAGGACATGAAAAAAGGTTTTGGTTCTAATCCTTCCCTAAAAAAAAAAAAAAAGAAAAAAGAAGGATAGATGATAGATAGATAGAAATAATAATAATAATTATATAATATATATATATATATATATATATATATATATATATATATATATATATATATATATATATATATATATGAAATACAAAATATATATTTATATATATATATATTTTGGCTGTAATCCTGCCTTACAACTTGGTATGAAACCCTTGTGAAAAACTAAAAAGGCAAAAAGATGAATGTAGTTTAACAGGACCAAAAGGAACATCATTTAAAAAAATATCATGGAGAAAATATTTACAACACATTCAAACAAAACAAAAAAAAAAGCAGCGTTAACCCTTTTTTAAACACATTGCTTAAGAGAAGTTTGCTCAAAATTAATAAATTGGTAAAAAAAAGAATTAAAAACAAAGTAAATATATATATATATATATATATATATATATATATATATATATATATATATATATATATATATATATATATATACACACACACACACACACACACACACATACATACATACATACATACATATATATATATTATATATTTTTTTTTTTAACCAATTTTTCTCATCTTTTTGCTATAATATATTAATTATATATATATATATATATATATACACACACAAAAAAGAAATGTGTTTATTGCCTCTAATCCTTCCCTAAAACGTGGTATAACTTTTGCAAAACTAAAAAGGCAAAAAAAATGTTGTTTAACAGGGCCACAAATAAAATTTTAAAATCATGGAGGGAATATTTACAGTAAAACGAAAACAAACAAACAAAAAAAAAAACAGTGTAGACGACGGTTAAATGCACTGTGTTAGAGAAATTTGCTAAAAAAAAAAAAAAAATTAAAAGTAAAAAAAAAAAAGGACATTTTTTTTATTTTTTTTTGTTTTGTAGTGACGTTTATTCTTTTTTTTTTTGTATTTTGATAATATTACTTTTTTCATAATTTATGGACTGTTTTTTCAGCACAAGAACAGGTCTGAGATACGTGAAAGGAGCGTCCTTCGCCCTCAGGAGATAATGAAAGAGCACACGGCACCCTAAAAAACACCATAAAGCACCTTCATTTCACCATTTTAAATTGACTTAAATGCATTTCAACCAAAATGGTAACATTTTACTAAATCCAAAACATTTTGCCAGAAATTTCAAGAAAAATAAGAAACCTCAGTGTTCGCTCATGACCGGGATTTACAGAGGTCAGCGGAGTTGCGCAGCGGAGGTGTGCTGCTGGGCCCACAAACAGAGGTCCATCCTCACAAAAATGTGAAATACAGGGGGTCCCCGACTTACGAACACCCAACCTACGAACAACCCCTACTTACGAACGGGGTGCTGCGGGGACCCTCCGCCATTTTTCGGTGGTTTTCGCCGTCTTTCGGCCGTTCTGCGCAATGTGCGGCCATACGGAGCATCGAAAAATGCCGGAAATGTCCGTAATTTGCCGCGCATGCGCAGAACGGCATTAGACGGAACATCGGAAATGTCCGAAAATCTCCGTATTTGTCGGTCTGCACATGCGCGGCCGACTTACGAACATTTCTGGTCCGGATGGACCACTTTGCCCATTTCTGCCGTCAGTCTTCAAAATTTTTAGGTTTCTGTTTTTTTTGCAAAAGCTTCCTCACCTTACAACCGACGCCCTTCGGAGGAATTCTGATGAAGCCGCTACTCACCTGCGTGTGGTCTTCGGTAGTGTTGGGCATGTTGGTGGTCAGGGAGGCCACCTGGATGGCTTGTTTCCTGGCCGCCAACAGAATCCGGCAGTAGGTGAAGGAAATGGCCGCCGACGGCAGGAAGAAGGTCAAGCAGGAGGCGATGAGCGCGAACGGTAGACTGACCGTGAGCCGGCACTGCGTCTCCCCCGCGACGGAGGTCAAGTTCGAGGACGGCGCCTCCAGGTTCTGCCCGTGCCACCCCATCTCGATGGGCAGAAACGAGGCCAGCGCCGCCAACGTCCAGGTGGCCAACATCAGGCCCAGGGCCCGGCAGGAGGTCATGCGGAGCTTGTACTTGAGCGGCGAGATGATGAGCAGGTAGCGGTCCAGGCTGATGACGCAGAGGTTGAGTATGGACGCGCTGCAGCACATGACGTCGAAGGAGTACCAGATGCAGCAGAAGGCGCCGTCCAGGACCCACCTGCCGTAGAGCTCGTTCAGCATGGCCGGCGGCATCACCACCAGGCCCACCATGAGGTCCGACATGAAGAGGGACACCAGGAAGTAGTTGGAAGTGTTCCGAAGGGACCTTTGGGTGAAGATGAGCAAGATGAGAAGAGAGTTGCCGGCAGTGGTCAAGAGGACGATGAAACTCAAGACGACGGCGATCCACACCCTTCGCCCATCGGACGGGACGCCTTGGACCTCCTGCCCACGAAGTCCATCCAGCTCTTCATCG
Organism: Lithobates sylvaticus; assembly: GCA_028564925.1. Lineage (NCBI taxonomy): Eukaryota > Metazoa > Chordata > Amphibia > Anura > Ranidae > Lithobates > Lithobates sylvaticus. The sequence continues at coordinate 5,974,717 of CM053035.1, forward strand.
CCAAGTTGAGCCATGAAGGATTTTCCTACTCAGAAGAGACCATTGCCATTTTCTTTTCCTTGGCCGAGGTCTTTGTCTTCTCCGCTCCATCTATACTAACCCTTGGCTCTCATATCCCGTCAGCGCTCGCCCCGTCTTCCCACCTCCATTCACTTCAGTTTTCTTCCGTCGCACTTTTCTCGCCGTGCCGGAGATCCCCGGTTTCAGCAGAGCCTTTGTGTCTGGCGGTCTTTTTTTCCGCATCTAATAATGTTCCCCGACAGTTCCTCTTCCCCATCATTATCTCTCAGTTCTGTGTCTTCAGTTTATTTCGCTCGCCCCCCCCCCCCCCACCCACCCCCTCTCCTCGGCGGTTGTGTCACTTCTCCTCCTCTCTCCATCCTTCCACCATGCCTCTCGTAGCAGCAGCCGCACCACGAGATCTCACACAACACACAACACACAAAGCCGTTCCTGGAAACGTGAAAGTCAATGGAGAATGAAAACTCAGCCGGGCGACTGACGGGGAGATTATGAATGTCAGAATTACGCCCACCTCCGCTTTACAGACCCCCCCCCCCCCCCCACCAACCTCTTCCACTCACCGGGGGGGGGGGGATCTTATTATCTCAAGAGAATCAATTGATTTCTTCCCACAAATAAAAAAGCACCTGACTGAATGTCGATACCGAATACCCCCAACAACGCAGGGTGACAACTGCCAGAGCCGACGCAGGGTGACAACTGCCAGAGCAGACACCGGGTGACAACTGCCAGAGCAGACGCAGGGTGACAACTGCCAGAGCAGACGCAGGGTGACAACTGACAGAGCAGACGCAGGGTGACAACTGTCAGAGCCGACGCAGGGTGACAACTGACAGCAAAGACGGCTGACAGAAAACAAAGATGACATCAATTGTCACAACATCCTCATCATCATCATCATGTATGAGCTGAAATGTAATTTACTAGTGATGAAAAAAAAAAAAAAAAACAATAATAGACTGACTGCATTAGAGTGTAAGCTCCTCTGGTACAGAGACTGATGTGACTGGCTCAGTGTTCTCTGTACAGCACTGCGGTATATGTCAGAGCTTTATAAATGTATAATAATAATAATGTGTGACTGTGGAGAGAACAGGACCAAAATGAAAATCATTAAAAAAATAAAAAATAAAAAAAATAAAAAACTCAAAATTATTAAATAGGTAAAAAAAATAAATAAAATAAAAATAAAAATAGTTTTTTTTTTTAATTATTTATAAAAGAGGGGACATTAGAGTGTAAGCTCCTCTGGTACAAAGACTGATGTGATTGGCTCAGTGATCTCTGTACAGCACTGCGGTATATGTCAGATATACAGTAAATACAGTATATCACAAAAGTGAGTACACCCCTCAGTCACATTTTTGTAAATCTTTTCTTCTATCTTTTCATGTGACAACACTGAAGAAATGACACTTGTCTACAATGTAAAGTAGTGAGTGTACAGCTTGTATAACAGTGTAAATTTGCCGTCCCCTCAAAATAACTCAACACACAGCCATTAATGTCTAAACCGCTGGCAACAAAAGTGAGTACACCCCTGAAGTGAAGATGTCCAAATTCGGCCCAATTAGCCATTTTTCCTTCCCCGGTGTCATGCGACTCGTTAGTGTTTCAAGGTCTCAGGTGTAAATGGGGAGCAGGTGTGTTAAATTTGCTCTCACTCTCTCATACTGGTCACTGAAAGTTCAACATGGCACCTCATGGCAAAGAGCTCTCTGAGGATCTGAAAAAAAAGAATTGTTGCTCTACATGAAGATGGCAGAGGGCAGGGGTAGACAACCTGGGGGCCCTCCAGCTGTTGTGGAACTACATTTCCCATGAGGCATTGCAAGGCTGGCAGTTACAATTACTCCCAGAGGCGTGATGGGACTTGTAGTTCGTTCTGCAACAGCCGGAGGGCCCCAGGTTGCCTACCCCTGGCCTAGGCTATAAGAAGATTGCCAAGACCCTGAAACTGATCTGCAGCACGGTGGCCAAGACCATACAGCGGTATAACAGGACAGGTTCCCCTCAGAACAGGCCTCGCCATGGTCCACCAAAGAAGTTGAGGTCACGTGCTCAGCGTCATATCCAGAGGTTGTCTTTGGGAAATAGACGTATGAGTGCTGCCAGCATTGCTGCAGAGGTTGTAGGGGTGGGGGGGTCAGCCTGTCAGTGCTCAGACCATACGCCGCACACTGCATCAAATTGGTCTGCATGGCTGTCGTCCCAGAAGGAAGCTTCTTCTAAAGATGATGCACAAGAAAGTCCGCAAACAGTTTGCTGAAGACAAGCAGACTAAGGACATGGATTACTGGGACCACGTCCTGTGGTCTGATGAGATCGATGTAGCACCCGGATGGTTAGGCAGGGTTGCTAATAAAATTTAGTTCCCTCGGCCAATTGTTAGGAGATCAATTGATTTCCCGCTAATTCTGGAATTGCACTTCTCTCTTCAGTCACTAGGTGGCCGGGTATCTGGTGACATTGGATAAGACAAGGGCATAGCAAGGGCAGATTAGCAATGGATGAAGTGTCTCAGCCAATGGGCAGGGATTTTCCTGGGCCCCTTGACCTGCTGGGAGAGCCTATTTATTTGGGTGGGGTCAGGTGATCGGGGGTTCTGTGCCACCTGGACGGCTGTCTGGGTGGACGTGTGTTGTATTGCCCCCGGGCTGCTAGGCCAGAAACCTGAGGCCTATCCCGGGGACATCTGGCTGCTAGGCTGTCTGAGGGCCTATCCAGAAGCAGGAGAGCAGCGCAGGTTTGGGACTGCGGGCTTGTAGTCCAACCAGAAGTAACGGTTCCGCCGGCAGGGAAAACCATTTGTGGTCGGAGATAAGATAAACGTATTTGGTGTCAGATGGTGACAAGCGTGTGTGGGGGCAACCAGGTGAGGAGGACAAAGACAAGTGTGTCTTGTCTACAGTCAAGCATGGTGGGGGGGAGTGTCATGGTGGTGGGAGTGTCATGGTCTGGGGCTGCATGAGTGTTGCCGGCACTGGGGGGCTACAGATCATTGAGGGGACCATGAATGCCAACATGTACTGTGACATACAGAAGCAGAGCATGATCCCCTCCCTTCAGAGACTGCAGGGCAGTATTCCAACATGATAACCACCCCAAACACACCTCCAAGACCACCACTGCCTTGCTAAAGAAGCTGAGGGTAAAGGTGATGGACTGGCCAAGCATGTCTCCAGACCTAAACCCTATTGATCATCTGTGGGACATCCTCAAAACGGAAGGTGGAGGAGCGCAAGGTCTCCAACATCCACCAGCTCCGTGATGTCGTCATGGAGGAGGGGAAGAGGACTCCAGTGACAACCTGTGAAGCTCTGGTGACCTCCATGCCCAAGAGGGTGAAGGCAGTGCTGGAAAATAATGGTGGCCACACAAAATATTGACACTTTGGGCCCAATTTGGACATTTTCACTTAGGGGTGTACTGACTTTTGTGAGATATATATATAATTATATATAATTTTATTTTTTTTATTTTTATTTTATTATTAAAAAAATAAATAAAATGTATTACAGTGTATATGTAATGAAAAATATAACGGAGGCTGTAAATAGAGGCTCACACGCGGGTGGTAATGATATGTTAAATAAGAATTATAGCGGCGCACTTTGATAGTGGCCGGCCTGCAGGGGAATCATTATATTAAATGATCTTCTAAACTGCAGAATCATCACAATACACAAGACAAAGGAAAAGGATGTCAAACCTGACGATTGATGGGCCCCAAATGGGCAATTGTATAGAACACACAGACAACAACCAATCAACTGTAACGATATGTAAACAGCAAGTCGGTAATCATTACACAAAACAATCACAGTAAATGTGACAATATTCAGGCAAGGAATGGGCAATTGTAATCATATGGGGGCAACAAACTGGCAGTTGTTACAATATGCAGACAAACGGCCAATTATGGCAACAGCAAACCCCCACCAGCAAAAATCCATCTCCCTTCGCAAATCCCAATGAGTCAACCCCTCCCCCCACCAGCAGACCTCCCAACAAGCAAAAATCTCCCCTCCCCTAGCAAGACCCCCAACAAGCAAAAATCCACCATGTGATTTAGGTCTGGACTGTGACTGGGCCATTCTAACACATGAATATGCTTTGATGTAAACCATTCCATTGTAGCTCTGGCTGTATGTTTCGGGTCGTTGTCCTGCTGGAAGGTGACCCTCCCCCCCAGTCTCAAGTCTTTTGCAGACTCTAACAGGTTTTCTTCTAAGATTGTCCTGTATTTGTCTCCATCCATCTTCCCATCAACTCTGAGCAGCTTCCCTGTCCCTGCTGAAGAAAACCATCCCCACCACATGATGCTGCCACCACCATGTCTCACAGTGGGGATGGTGTGTTCAGGGGGATGGGCAGTGTTAGTTTTCCCCACACATAGCGTTTTGCTTTTAGGCCAAAAAGTAGAATTTTGGTGTCATGTGAGCAGATCACCTTCTTCCACATGTTTGCTCCCCTCCCCCACATGGCTTCTCACAAACTACAAACAGGACTTCTTATGACTTTCTTTCTCCAATGTCTTTCTTCTTGTCACTCTTCCATAAAGGGCAGATTTGTGCAGAACACGACTAATAGTTGTCCTGTGGACAGACTCTCCCCCCTGAGCTGTGCATCTCTGCAGCTCCTCCAGAGTTCCCATGGTCCTCTTGGCTCTTCTCTGATGAATGCTCTCCTTGCCCGGCCCGGTCAGTTTAGGTGGACGACCATGTCTTGGTAGGTTTGCAGTTGTGCCATACTCTTTCCCATTTTCCGATGATGGATTGAACGGAGCTCCGTGAGATGTTCAAAGCTTGGGAGATTTTTTTTTATAACCTAACCTTGCTTTATACTTCTCCACAACTTTATCCCTGACCTGTCTGGTGTGTTCCTTGGCCTTCATGGTGCTGTTTGTTCACCAAGGTTCTCTAACAAACCTCTGAGGGCTTCACAGAACAGCTGTATTTATACTGAGATTAAATGACACACAGGTGGACTCTATTTACTAATTAGGTGACTTCTGAAGGCAATTGGTTCCTCTAGATATTAGTTAGGGGTATCAGTAAAGGGGGCTGACTACAAATGCCCCCCCCCCCCACACTTTTCACATATTTATTTGTATCATTTATAATTTTCCTTCCACTTCACAATTATGTGACACTTTGTGTTGGTCGATCACATAAAATCCATTTATGTTTTTGGATTTAACATGAGAAAATGTGGAGAATTCCAAGGGGTGTGAATACTTTTTCAAGGCGCTGTATACACAGATGAATATATGGGGAGGGGGGGGGGGTGTTATTAACAGATCACTAATGATCAATTAACATTTGATGTGACATTAGAGCGGGTGCCGCCTTTGTGTCCCCGAGGGCCGTATTGATCTTCTATACACTCGGCGTCACGTACAGCACAGAGCGTCTCTGAATTATGACCATGGCGGAGCCATACAATGAGATCTAATTAATAGGCACTTCACATGCCATTATCCGGCGCATTTCACCCCCTCGCTAATACCCACTCATCCCCCGCCCCCAGAGCCCACATTATAACCCATAATCAACCATCGAGCGCCACGCCGCGATTATTGTCTTCCAGGGACATCACCCATAGAGAGAGACCTCCGCCTGGCACGACTCATCCGCCGCACATCGCCAGCCACTCAGCCCGCCACCCCCCCCCCCGATTAAGACACTATTTATTATATACAGAACAATAGGCAAATGCCCCCTTCCAAAGAAAATAACCCCCCCCCCCCCATACAGAGTAACTGCCACTGCACCAACCCCCTTAAAGAGAAAGACCTCAGCCTGGCACAACTCATCCATGGCACACCACCGCCAACCACCCCGCCCCGTCATCCCGGGATTAGGACACTATTCTACACAGAACAATATGTAACTGCCCCCTTCCAAAGAATATAACCCCCCCATTAGGAAAATAAGCCCCTTCATCATACAGAGTAACTGCACCAACCCCCTTAAAGAGAAAGCCCTCAGCCTGGCACAACTCATCCATGGCACACCACCGCCAACCACCCCGCCCCGTCACCCCGGGATTAGGACACTATTCTACACAAAACAATATGTAACTGTCCCCTTCCAAAGAATAACCCCCCCCCCCCCATTAGGAGAATAACCCCCTTCATCATACAGAGTAACTGCACCAACCCCCTTAAAGAGAAAGACCTCAGCCTGGCACAACTCATCCATGGCACACCACCGCCAACCACCCCGCCCCGTCACCCCGGGATTAGGACACTATTTATTTTACACAAAACAATATGTAACTGCCCCCTTCCAAAGAATATAACCCCCCCCCCCATTAGGAGAATAAGCCCCTTCATCATACAGAGTAACTGCCACTGCACCAACCCCCTTAAAGAGAAAGACCTCAGCCTGGCACAACTCATCCATGGCACACCACCGCCAGCCACTCAGCCCGTCACCCCAGGATTAGGACACTATTTATTTTACACAGAATATGTATCTGCCCCCACACAGAAAAAAAAAAAAAAATATCCCATTTACCATAGAGGGTAACTGCCACTGCGACACCCATCGTTACAGAGAAAGACCTCGGCTTGGCACAACTTAGCAGCACACAGGACAACCACTTAGCCCCTCGTCTCAGTAATGGGACACTATTTACTATATACAGAACAAAAAAACTGCCCCCCCCCCAAGAGAAAATAACCCCCCCCTTCTTTATAGAAAATAACTGCCACTGTCCCACCCCCTTTACAGAGGAAAAAAAAAATATATACCAGCCTGGCACAACTCATCCATAGCACATCACCAACTGCTCAGCCCATCGCCACAAGATTTGGACACTATTATATACAGAGTAGGTAACTGCCCCCCCCCCCCCAGAAAAACCCCCCCCATCCCCCCCCCCCCCCCCCCCCCCCCCCCCCCCCCCCCCCCCCCCCCCCCCCCCCCCCAGAAAAAATAACCCCCCTTACAGAGAATAACCCCATCATTCAACCCTCATCATAGAGAGTTAACTGCCACAGCCCCTCCCCAACTTACAGGGAGAGAGACATTGGCCTGGCACAACTCATCCATGGCACACTGCCAACCACGCTGCCCGTCACCCCAGTGTCGGAACACTATTTACTATATACAGAGCAAAGAGTTACTCCCCTCCTTGTTGGTGTAATTACTGCCTCTATGGAGTAACTGCTCGAAAACAGAGAGAGTAACTGTCTCCTCTACAGAGTAATTGCCCTCTGTAAATAATACCAGCTTCCTCTATGTAGTAACTGCCCTCTGCACAGAGTAACCGTCTCCTTTACGGAGTTACTGCCCTCTTTATTTACTAACTGCCCCTGTAAACTCCCCCTGGTGTAACTGCTGGCTCTATGGAGTGACTGTCCCTTATACAGAGTAATTGCCCCCACTAAATAATAACAGCTTCCTCTATATAGTAACTGCCCACCCCCTCATTATTGTAACTGCCTCCTCTATAGGTTAATTGCCCCCCCCCCTGTAAACTCCCCCCGGTGTAACTACTGATTTTATGTAGTAACTGCCCTCTGTATGAGTAGCTTCCTCTATATAGTAAATGCCCCCCTTGTTATTGTAACTGCCTCCTCTATAAAGTAACTCTCTCAAAGAGAGAAACTGCCCCCTTGGTTAAAACGTGTTTTTTTTTTTTTTATATTTGTATCAAATCTTTATTCTTTAGAATCCCTGATCGGAGGGGTGGGAGGTTTCTTCTCTCCATTGACAGACACGTATGATGTCGCCTGCGTGAAAGCCAACCTCCAAGAAATAGGAGTGGCCTAGGCTGAGGAGGAAGAGGCATGCCCTTTCCTTTGAATCATTCAGCAATCTGTGTAATCTGATCTCTCCACTGTTTGAACTTGCGGGAAGTGATGGCGTCTTCTGACGAAGTCCTAAATGAACACACGGAAAGTGATGACGACTTCCGAAGTCCTGGATGAACACGTGGGAAGTCATGTCGTCTTCTGATGAAGTCCTGGATGAACATGCGGGAAGTGATGGCGGCTTCCAACGAAGTCCTGGATGAACTCGCGGGAAATGATGGCGTCTTCTGATGAAGCCCTGGATGAACACATGGGAAGTGATGGCGGCTTCTGACGAAGTCCTGGATGAACACATGGGAAGTGATGGAGGCTTCTGACGAAGTCCTGGATGAACACGCGGGAAGTGATGGAGGCTTCTAACGAAGCCCTGGATGAACACATGGGAAGTGATGGAGCCTTCTGACGAAGTCCTGGATGAACACGCGGGAAGTGATGGAGGCTTCTGACGAAGTCCTGGATGAACACGCGGGAAGTGATGGAGGCTTCTGACGAAGTCCTGGATGAACACGCGGGAAGTGATGGAGGCTTCTAACGAAGCCCTGGATGAACACATGGGAAGTGATGGAGCCTTCTGACGAAGTCCTGGATGAACACGCGGAAAGTGATGGAGGCTTCTGACGAAGTCCTGGATGAACACATGGGAAGTGATGGAGCCTTCTGACGAAGTCCTGGATGAACACGGGGGAAGTGATGACGCCTTCTGACGAAGTCCTTGATGAACAGGCAGGAAGTGATGGTGGCTTCTGACAAAGTCCTGGATGAACACGGGGGAAGTGATGGTGGCTTCTGACGAAGTCCTGGATGAACACGGGGGAAGTGATGGTGGCTTGTGACGAAGTCCTGGATGAACACATGGGGAAGCGATGGCGGCTTCTGACGAAGTCCTGGATGATCCCGCTTGTGAGTGCAGAGCAATAATCCTGGAGGGGAGGGGGAGGCACCTACCTGTCTGTCCCGTGTTTATTCCAGAAATCCAACTTACAGCTGAAATTCCACATGACAAGGGCCCCGCCAGCTCAGTGAATCGGGGTGCAGGGAAGAGTGAGGATGAGGATGACGGCACAGCCAGCTCTTATTTTTTAACTCATCGTTCCTTTAAAGAGTAAAGCTGTACTGAACTGGACTTACCAGCCATTGTTTATTTCTCCCTGAACATGCTGGTTACCTGGCTGCCACCCCAAGATTGTCCAGCCAGCCAGCAGCTGCAGCTAAGAGAATAGAGGGGCTCCTTCTGAAAATACTGGATGCCTGGGCGTCATGCTGAACCTCTGGCTTCGGTAATATCTCAGCCACTGACCCGAAGCAAGCATGCGGATGAAGGAATGCCAAAAGCTATCACCTGAACGCTTGTTCTAAAATTGTGACTCAAACAATCCAGAGGATCAATAGGACAGCCAAGCGTAGGGCATTGTCTGGCATTGTCCAGCTCATTGCCGAGACCTCTCGTCTCCGATTCTCTGCATACAATATGTGAGCTGAGCAATTGGTGACACCTGCTGGACATGTTGGGCATTGCAGTCAGGATTGTTTATGGTTGGCGACACCTGCTGGACATGGAGAGGTCAGTACAGGCAAGTGGTCTCCAAACTGCGGTCTGGGGGCTGGACGTGACCCTTTGCTTGCCCTTATCTGGCCCTTGGGGCACTATTCCACCAACCACTACCAATGATGGGGCACTATTCCTCCCACTGATACCAATGATGGGGCACTGTTCCACCAACCAACACCAATGATGGCCAATGACTGGGCACTATTCCACCAACCAACACCAATGACTGGGCACTATTCCACCAACTAACACCAATGATGGGGCACTATTCCTCCCACTAACACCAATGATGGGGCACTATTCCATCTACTGAGACCAGTGATGGGGCATTATTCCACCAACTGACACCAATGATGGGGCACTATTCCACCAACTGACCCCAATGATGGGGCACTATTCCACCAACTGACACCAATGATGGGGCACTATTCCTTCTACTGACACCAATGACGGGGCGGCACTATTCCACTGAATGACACCAATAATGGGGCACTATTCTTCCCAATGACACCAATGATGGGGCACTATTCCACCAACTGACCCCAATGATGGGGCACTATTCCACCAACTGACCCCAATGATGGGGCACTATTCCACCAACTGACCCCAATGATGGGGCACTATTCCACCAACTGACCCCGATGATGGGGCACTATTCCACCAACTGACCCCAATGATGGGGCACTATTCCACCAACTGACCCCAATGATGGGGCACTATTCCACCAACTGACTCCAATGATGGGGCACTATTCCACCAACTGACCCCAATGATGGGGCACAATTCTCCCATTAAAACCAATGATGGAGCACGTATGCATGGGGCATTTTCTACACCCACTGGTCACATTCTGCCCCCCAAAAGCCTGAAGGACAGTAAATTGGTCCTTTGCTTAGAAAGTTCGGAGACCCCTGGTATAGGCACTTAATCGCACCGAAAGTCAGATCAAGTTCGGATTGCAGCAGTGTGAACCCGGCCTAAGGCTGACCATGCTGACAATCTGATTGTACCATCTCCTTTAGATGAACTATGTGTAGTGCAAAGGATTGGGCAACACCTGCTGGAAATTTCCGGTATTGCAGCCAGGATTGTTTATTGTTGGCGACACCTGCTGGACATGTACAGTATTGCAGTCACATTGCGTTGAGAGCTCAGTCACGCATGAAAAACGCACGTAGATGTCGAGGGTTTTTTTTTTTTTTGTTTAACAATCAGTCTCCATCTCCTACAAAAAAAAGACTCATTGAGTGTGAAAACGCAACAAAAAAGATGCTTGAAAACATGTTGCAAAAACACAACACAACGCACATACAGCAAGTGCATTTCCATGTGTGCGTTTTTTGCATACATTAATACAATGCATGGGGGGGGGGGGGGGGGGGGGGGGGGGGGGGCAACATTTAAGTGTTTCATGTTTTTAAGAGGAATCCTAAACTTTGCTGAGAAATCAAGGAGGCTGCCACTGGGGGATCTGCTCTCCCCGGCTGTCAGGTTGGCCCAGAGCAGGGGCATTGCTGGGTCTACAAAAGATCTGGGGGTAGAGCCCATGGCAGCGAAGTAAAGAAAGTCATACGCTTGTGCGGGCATACACATGTATATAGTGTGTGTGTGTGTGTGTGTGTGTGTGTGTGTGTGTGTGTGTATGTGTGTGTATGTGTGTGTATGTGTGTGTATGTGTGTGTATGTGTGTGTATGTATGTGTATATATATATATATATATATATATATATATATATATATATATATATATATATATATATATATATATATATATATATACACATATGAGATATATTATCATTACAGCCCCCCACTTATATCAGGGTCCCCATAAAGCTCCTCCTTACCTTGGAGTCCCCAGAGAACCCCCCCCCCTTACATCAGGGTCCCCAGAGAGCCTCTCCCTTACATCAGAGTCCCCAGAGAGCCTCCCCCTTACATCAGGGTCCCCAGAGAGCCTCCTCTCTAAAATCAGGGTCCCCAGAGAACCCCCCCTTACATCAGGGTCCCCAGAGAACCCCCCCCTTATATCAGGGTCCCCATAAAGCTCCTCCTTACCTTGGAGTCCCCAGAGAACCCCCCCCCCCCCTTACATCAGGGTCCCCAGAGAGCCTCTCCCTTACATCAGAGTCCCCAGAGACCTCCCCCCTTACATCAGGGTCCCCAGAGAGACTCCCCCCTTACATCAGGGTCCCCAGAGAGACTACCCCCTTACATCAGGGTCCCCAGAGAACCCCCCCCCTTACATCAGGGTCCCCAGAGAGACTCTCCCTTACATCAGAGTCCACAGAGCCCCCCCTTACATCAGGGTCCCCAGAGAGCCTCCCACCTTACATCAGGGTCCCCAGAGAGCCTCCCCCTTACATCAGGGTCCCCAGAGACCCCCCCCCTTACATCAGGGTCCCCAGAGAACCCCCCCTTACATCAGGGTCCCCAGAGAACCCCCCCTTACATCAGGGTCCCCAGAGAACCCCCCCTTACATCAGGCCTAGGTCACCAGAGAGAGGGCGGGCATCTCTCTGATGCCCGCGGCTGCACAGTAAGCGAAGAACATCGGTGATGCAGGGCGGTGGCCCGGCTACAGAGAAGCCACAGCCATCTCTGAGAGACTTGGGGCTATGGGCCCCAAAAGCCACCCCCTAGTGACGCCACTGGTCCAGAGGCTTCACTATTCCCTTACCTGGAACATGTATGTATTGTATACCCAGAGTGGTGACATCATCATTGTTGGAGGTCAGGGGGGAGAATGCCGGGAATGGAGGGAGCCAGCGGAGCTTCCAGGCCTGGTCCAGTGAGGTCAGAGAACAGTAAAGCCCAGTAATTATGAAGACCACAGGGCATGCCTGATGAGCAGAGATGCCCCCCCCCCCCATGCATGCGCACCCCCAGAGCTCAGACACATCAAGGAGACGATTTCTAGGAAGCTGATCTATTCCGCAAATGAAAACACAACACCAGAAGAGCGAGCGACTACGGCTCTGTTCATACAGTGCGACTTCAGATACGTCTCGAGTCGCACGGCGATGGAAACCACATTGTTTTCTATGGTGCCTGTTCACATCAATGCCACTCACTTAGCGCAGCGCAATTTCGGAAAAGGTTCCCGTACCGTTCAATTCCAGCGCGATATTACAATTTATAGAAACCTTATCAGAGTTGAATCGCAAAAAAAATCGCACTGAAAGTCGGTTCGAATTTAGAGATTGCAGCCGTGTGAACAGAGCCCAAGGCTGGGCAGGAGCTTCTACTCTACATTGGATGTAGTGCAAGGGGCTGGCGACACCTGCTGGAAGTGATCGGTATTGCGGTCAGGGTCATTTAACTCCCAAGGTGAGGAGTTCAGCTTTTATACTATAGGAAGGGATTGTACAATCAGATTGTACAGCTTAGTGCTGTCCATACACTGTGCAACCTGACCAGCTCCTTCAGGACACCCAATTCATATATTATCCAACTAGGATGATCCTTTTATTATGTTTGTGGTCTCCAAACCGCGATGGGGCACCATTCCTCCCACTGACACCAATGATGGGGCACTATTCCTCCCACTGACACCATCTATGGGGTACAATTCCTCCCACTGACACCAACGATGGGGCACTATTCCTCTCACTGACACCAACGATGGGGCACTATTCCTCCCACTGATACCAATGATGGGCACTATTCCTCCCACTGACACCAACGATGGGGCACTATTTCCTCCCACTGACACCAATGATGGGGCACTATTCCTCCCACTGACACCAATGATGGGGCACTATTCCTCCCACTGACACCAATGATGGGACACCATTCCTCCCACTGACACCAATGATGGGGCACCATTCCTCCCACTGACACCAACGATGGGGCACTATTCCTCCCACTGACACCAATGATGGGGCACTATTCCTCCCACTGATACCAATGATGGGGCACTATTCCTCCCACTGACACCAATGATGGGGGACTATTCCTCCCACTGACACCAATGATGGGGCACTATTCCTCCCACTGACACCAATAATGGGACACTATTCCTCCCACTGACACCAATGATGAGGCACTATTCCTCCCACTGACACCAATGATGAGGCACTATTCCTCCCACTGACACCAATGATGGGGCACTATTCCTCCCACTGACACCAATGGGGGCCTATTCCTCCCACTGGCCCCTATACTCTAAAGCCCAGTAAACCGGCCCTTTGTTTAGAATGTTCGGAGCCCCCGGTTCCGGAACGGATGTAGTTGATGGAAGATCTTATAATATATGGGAAGCATTAAGCTGACCTTCACTAGACACCATGACCGTACAATCTGATTGTACAATCTCCTGTAGATCCCCCGACATCTGTGCAGTGTGAGCTCCTGATTGGACGTTCGCTTATCCCGCAAGTTTTTTTCCTGAATTTTGCACAGGCCGGGCCATGGAAATGAATGGGCTGCTCCACCTGCAACATGCGAATGGAGATTGTACAATCAGATGGGGACATGTATGGTCAGCTATAGTCTTCAGTGCGTCTGTCCAACCAGGAATCACAAGCATGAATATTTACACATTTCGTGACAGCAGAAGATCCCATTGGCCCCCCATACGGGCCCCTTACCTGGCCCCTGAGCTCCACTCCCTCATTGTTGTATTTCCCCTCCTCCGCCCGGCTCATTAATGCCGGAGTCACATGACTGAGAGATTTAACCCCTCGCTGGTGATTGGCTTATTAAAATAGAACTTTATTTTTGGTTGTTTTATATGGAGTGTGGCGGGATTGGACCCCCCCCCCCCCCCCGGCCGGGCTGGCATTGCTGTCTGTGTCCCCGTTAGGGACTTCCCCCTCTCTACTTGTCCTGTTTACCGTTATAACCGAAAGTGAAAGAAATTCCCACATTTCGGGTTGTCACCAGAACAGGAAGTGAAGGGAAATCTCTCTCATGGGGACACTAGTTCTGGTGACACCTCAGGATTTCTTCAATTTGAAGTCACTTCATCTCACTTCCTGTTGGGGCTATGGGACAGGAAGTGAAGGGAAATATCTCTAATGGGGACACTTTTCTGGTGACACCCTGGGATTTCCTCACTTTGGAGGGATTTCCTCTCACTTCCTGTTGGAGCTATGGGATAGGAAGTGAAGGGAAATCTCCCCAATGATAACACTAGTTCTGATGACACCTCTGGACTTCCTCAATTTGGAGGGACTTCCTCTCACTTCCTTTTGGGGCTATGGCATAGGAAGTGGAGGGAAATCTCCCTAATGGGGACACTAGCTCTGGTGACACCCTGGGATTTCCTCATTTTGGAGGGACTTCCTCTCGCTTCTGGGACAGGAAGTGGAGGGAAATCTCCCCAATGATGACACTAGCTCTGATGACACCTTGGGACTTCCTCAATTTGGAAGGACTTCCTCTCACTTCCTGTTGGAGCTATGGGATAGGAAGTGAAGGGAAATCTCTCTAATGGGGACACTTTTCTGGTGACACCCCAGGATTTCCTCACTTTGGAGGGACTTCCTCTCACTTCCTGTTGGGGCTATGGGATAGGAAGTGAAGGGAAATCTCTCTAATGGGGACACTAGCTCTGGTGACACCCTGGGATATCCTCACTTTGGAGGGACTTCCCCTCGCTTCCTGTTGGGGCTATGGGATAGGAAGTGAAGGGAAATCCATCTAATGGGGACACTTTTCTGGTGACACCTGGGGACTTCCTCTCACTTCCTGTTGAGGTTATGGGACAGGAAGTGAAGGGAAATCTCTCTAATGGGGACACTAGTTCTGGTGACACCTCAGGACTTCTTCACTTTGGAGGGACTTCATCTCACTTCCTGTTGGAGCTATGGGATAGGAAGTGAAGGGAAATCTCCCCAATGATGACACTAGCTCTGATGACACCTCTGGACTTCCTCACTTTGGAGGGACTTCCTTTCACTTCCTTTTGGGGCTATGGGATAGGAAGTGGAGGTAAATCTCTCTAATGGGGACACTTTTCTGGTGACACCCCAGGATTTCCTCACTTTGGAGGGACTTCCTCTCACTTCCTGTTTGGGCTATGGGACAGGAAGTGAAGGGAAATCTCCCCAATGATGACACTAGCTCTGGTGACACCTTGGGACTTCCTCAATTTGGAGGGACTTCCTCTCACTTCCTGTTGGAGCTATGGGATAGGAAGTGAAGGGAAATATCTCTCTAATGGGGACACTTTTCTGGTGACACCCCAGGATTTCCTCACTTTGGAGGGATTTCCTCTTACTTCCTGTTGGAGCTATGTGTTAGGAAGTGAAGGGACATCTCCCTAATGGGGACACTAGCTCTGGTGACACCCTGGGATATCCTCACTTTGGAGGGACTTCCTCTCACTTCCTGTTGGGACTATGGCATAGGAAGTGAAGGGAAATCCATCTAATGGGGACACTTTTCTGGTGACACCTGAGGACTTCCTCTCACTTCCTGTTGAGGTTATGGGACAGGAAGTGAAGGGAAATCTCTCTAATGGGGACACTAGTTCTGGTGACACCTCAGGACTTCTTCACTTTGGAGGGACTTCATCTCACTTCCTGTTGGAGCTATGGGATAGGAAGTGAAGGGAAATCTCCCCAATGATGACACTAGCTCTGATGACACCTCTGGACTTCCTCACTTTGGAGGGACTTCCTTTCACTTCCTTTTGGGGCTATGGGATAGGAAGTGGAGGTAAATCTCTCTAATGGGGACACTTTTCTGGTGACACCCCAGGATTTCCTCACTTTGGAGGGACTTCCTCTCACTTCCCGTTTGGGCTATGGGACAGGAAGTGAAGGGAAACTCCCCAATGATGGCACTAGCTCTGATGACACCTTGGGACTTCATCAATTTGGAGGGACTTCCTCTCACTTCCTGTTGGAGCTATGGGATAGGAAGTGAAGGGAAATCTCTCTAATGGGGACACTAGTTCTGGTGACACCTCAGGACTTCTTCACTTTGGAGGGACTTCATCTCACTTCCTGTTGGAGCTATGGGATAGGAAGTGAAGGGAAATCTCCCCAATGATGACACTAGCTCTGATGACACCTCTGGACTTCCTCGCTTTGGAGGGACTTCCTTTCACTTCCTTTTGGGGCTATGGGATAGGAAGTGGAGGTAAATCTCTCTAATGGGGACACTTTTCTGGTGACACCCCAGGATTTCCTCACTTTGGAGGGACTTCCTCTCACTTCCTGTTGGGGCTATGGGATAGGAAGTGAAGGGAAATCTCTCTAATGGGGACACTAGCTCTGGTGACACCCTGGGATATCCTCACTTTGGAGGGACTTCCCCTCGCTTCCTGTTGGGGCTATGGGATAGGAAGTGAAGGGAAATCCATCTAATGGGGACACTTTTCTGGTGACACCTGGGGACTTCCTCTCACTTCCTGTTGAGGTTATGGGACAGGAAGTGAAGGGAAATCTCTCTAATGGGGACACTAGTTCTGGTGACACCTCAGGACTTCTTCACTTTGGAGGGACTTCATCTCACTTCCTGTTGGAGCTATGGGATAGGAAGTGAAGGGAAATCTCCCCAATGATGACACTAGCTCTGATGACACCTCTGGACTTCCTCACTTTGGAGGGACTTCCTTTCACTTCCTTTTGGGGCTATGGGATAGGAAGTGGAGGTAAATCTCTCTAATGGGGACACTTTTCTGGTGACACCCCAGGATTTCCTCACTTTGGAGGGACTTCCTCTCACTTCCTGTTTGGGCTATGGGACAGGAAGTGAAGGGAAATCTCTCTAATGGGGACACTAGTTCTGGTGACACCTCAGGACTTCTTCACTTTGGAGGGACTTCATCTCACTTCCTGTTGGAGCTATGGGATAGGAAGTGAAGGGAAATCTCCCCAATGATGACACTAGCTCTGATGACACCTCTGGACTTCCTCGCTTTGGAGGGACTTCCTTTCACTTCCTTTTGGGGCTATGGGATAGGAAGTGGAGGTAAATCTCTCTAATGGGGACACTTTTCTGGTGACACCCCAGGATTTCCTCACTTTGGAGGGACTTCCTCTCACTTCCTGTTGGGGCTATGGGATAGGAAGTGAAGGGAAATCTCTCTAATGGGGACACTAGCTCTGGTGACACCCTGGGATATCCTCACTTTGGAGGGACTTCCCCTCGCTTCCTGTTGGGGCTATGGGATAGGAAGTGAAGGGAAATCCATCTAATGGGGACACTTTTCTGGTGACACCTGGGGACTTCCTCTCACTTCCTGTTGAGGTTATGGGACAGGAAGTGAAGGGAAATCTCTCTAATGGGGACACTAGTTCTGGTGACACCTCAGGACTTCTTCACTTTGGAGGGACTTCATCTCACTTCCTGTTGGAGCTATGGGATAGGAAGTGAAGGGAAATCTCCCCAATGATGACACTAGCTCTGATGACACCTCTGGACTTCCTCACTTTGGAGGGACTTCCTTTCACTTCCTTTTGGGGCTATGGGATAGGAAGTGGAGGTAAATCTCTCTAATGGGGACACTTTTCTGGTGACACCCCAGGATTTCCTCACTTTGGAGGGACTTCCTCTCACTTCCTGTTTGGGCTATGGGACAGGAAGTGAAGGGAAATCTCCCCAATGATGACACTAGCTCTGGTGACACCTTGGGACTTCCTCAATTTGGAGGGACTTCCTCTCACTTCCTGTTGGAGCTATGGGATAGGAAGTGAAGGGAAATATCTCTCTAATGGGGACACTTTTCTGGTGACACCCCAGGATTTCCTCACTTTGGAGGGATTTCCTCTTACTTCCTGTTGGAGCTATGTGTTAGGAAGTGAAGGGACATCTCCCTAATGGGGACACTAGCTCTGGTGACACCCTGGGATATCCTCACTTTGGAGGGACTTCCTCTCACTTCCTGTTGGGACTATGGCATAGGAAGTGAAGGGAAATCCATCTAATGGGGACACTTTTCTGGTGACACCTGAGGACTTCCTCTCACTTCCTGTTGAGGTTATGGGACAGGAAGTGAAGGGAAATCTCTCTAATGGGGACACTAGTTCTGGTGACACCTCAGGACTTCTTCACTTTGGAGGGACTTCATCTCACTTCCTGTTGGAGCTATGGGATAGGAAGTGAAGGGAAATCTCCCCAATGATGACACTAGCTCTGATGACACCTCTGGACTTCCTCACTTTGGAGGGACTTCCTTTCACTTCCTTTTGGGGCTATGGGATAGGAAGTGGAGGTAAATCTCTCTAATGGGGACACTTTTCTGGTGACACCCCAGGATTTCCTCACTTTGGAGGGACTTCCTCTCACTTCCCGTTTGGGCTATGGGACAGGAAGTGAAGGGAAACTCCCCAATGATGGCACTAGCTCTGATGACACCTTGGGACTTCATCAATTTGGAGGGACTTCCTCTCACTTCCTGTTGGAGCTATGGGATAGGAAGTGAAGGGAAATATCTCTCTAATGGGGACACTTTTCTGGTAACACCCCAGGATTTCCTCACTTTGGAGGGATTTCCTCTTACTTCCTGTTGGAGCTATGTGTTAGGAAGTGAAGGGACATCTCCCTAATGGGGACACTAGCTCTGGTGACACCCTGGGATATCCTCATTTTGGAGGGACTTCCTCTCACTTCCTGTTGGAGCTATGGGATAGGAAGTGAAGGGAAATCTCTCTAATGGGGACACTTTTCTGGTGACACCCCAGGATATCCTCACTTTGGAGGGATTTCCTCTCACTTCCTGTTGGGTCTATGGGTCAGGAATTGAGGGGACACAGAAGAGGAAAAAAACTGACAAGGGCTAGTGCATTAGCACGGGGTGGTCTGTAGAAGTAGTGGGGGTCCAATGGGAAGCCATGACCCGCCATGACCTAACAGGTCTTCGCTATAACCACAAACACTCAACGCGGCCAAGTGCTCATGTTTATTCTTTTCTGAATAACAAAGAGAAATCTGTCTGGGTCACAGGGGGTTATAATCTATTGGAGGCGCTTCTGGGCTGCGGATCCACAGCCGGGCAATGTCCATGAAAGTGGTATACAGCATGTATATATATCGCACGTCTCTTCTCAGCAGCTACAATGGCAGCGGCGGTGTACAAACAGATCAGTCCCCAGAAAGGAGGCGAGATATCGTGTCGTGCGCTCTGTGTGCAGTTCCATCGTTCGGCCTGCGGGTGGCGTCACTATAAGCCAGTTGTTGGGATGAGCAGGATGACGATCCCTCCATTCTTCAAGCAGTGCGATGTAAGGCGGTGACAATGACTTCCCAATATCATATAAAGTATTTCATTTTTCACAGGCGGAAGGGAAAAATAATTATTACAAAATTTTAAAGGGGTCCTCCACCTTCAGATAACTTTATTAGGTCTGTGCATGGATCCTGCAACTTCCCCTACTACAGATGTCCCCTCTAATTTCCAGCTGATTGGCTGCTATTATCCTATTCTTCTCAGTGTCCCTGAATCTAAGCCAGGGAAATTGCAACCCGTGTGGTCCTTGGTTCTAGCTCCACCCTTGGCTAAGCCTGGGAAATTGCAACCCGATCCTTGGTTTTGACTCCGCCCTTCTATAAGCGTGGGAAATTGAAGCCAGTGCGGTCCTTGGTTCTAGCTCCACCCTTCTCTAATCCTGGGAAATTGCAACCCGTGTGGTCCTTGGTTCTGGCTCCTCCTTTCTATAAGCCTGGGAAATTGCAACTCGTGTGGTCCTTGGGTCTAGCTCCACCTTCTCTAAGCCTGGGGAATTGCAACCCGTGTGGTCCTTGGTTCTGACTCCGCCCTTCTCTAAGCCTGGGAAATTGCATTCTATGTGGTCCTTGGGTCTAGCTCCGCCCTTCTCTAAGCCTGGGAAATTGCAACCCGTGTGGTCCTTGGTTCTAGCTCCGCCTTTCTATAAGTCTGGGAAATTGCATTCTATGTGGTCCTTGGTTCTGGCTCCTCCTTTCTATAAGCCTGGGAAATTGCAACCCGTGTGGTCCTTGGGTCTAGCTCCACCCTTCTCTAAGCCTGGGAAATTGCAACCCGTGTGGTCCTTGGTTCTGGCTCCTCCTTTCTATAAGCCTGGGAAATTGCCACCCGTGTGGTCCTTGGGTCTAGCTCCACCCTTCTCTAATCCTGGGAAATTGCATTCTATGTGGTCCTTGGTTCTGGCTCCGCCTTTCTATAAGCCTGGGAAATTGCAACCCGTGTGGTCCTTGGTTCTGGCTCCTCCTTTCTATAAGCCTGGGAAATTGCAACCCGTGTGGTCCTTGGTTCTGGCTCCGCCTTTCTATAAGCCTGGGAAATTGCAACCCGTGTGGTCCTTGGTTCTAGCTCCACCCTTGGCTAAGCCTGGGAAATTGCAACCCGTGTGGTCCTTGGGTCTAGCTCCACCCTTCTCTAATCCTGGGAAATTGCATTCTATGTGGTCCTTGGTTCTGGCTCCACCTTCTCTAAGCCTGGGAAATTGCAACCTATGTGGTTCTTGGTTCTGACTCCGCCCTTCTCTAAGCCTGGGAAATTGCATTCTATGTGGTCCTTGGGTCTAGCTCCACCCTTCTCTAATCCTGGGAAATTGCAACCCGTGTGGTCCTTGGGTCTAGCTCCACCCTTCTCTAATCCTGGGAAATTGCATTCTATGTGGTCCTTGGTTCTGGCTCCGCCATTCTATAAGCCTGGGAAATTGCAACCCGTGTGGTCCTTGGTTCTGGCTCCGCCTTTCTATAAGCCTGGGAAATTTAACCCGTGCGGTCCTTGGGTCTAGCTCCACCCTTCTCTAAGCCTGGGAAATTGCAGCCTATGTGGTCCCATGTTCTATCTCCGCCCCCTCTCTGAGACCACTGTAACCCCGCCCATACAGGAGAGGGAGGTCGCACAGCACAGAATCATAAAAAATAGATTCCATCGCCCTACCCAGAAGCAAAGGTGACATCGGGCCGCAGGGGACTACAGGGGCGACACCCCCCCTTATCGTCACTCATCGGTAGATCTGAGATTGAAGTGTCACCACCGATGAATCATCCAGATACGGCCAGATTCCAGTCTGGTAAAAAGGTTAGAAAGAGGAAGCCGACGCGTTTCAGAAGTTCAAAAAATGACTTCACCCGGGCTAAGAAGACACAACAAAGGAGTATTGAAATCAAGAAAACATTTATAGATATATATTTTGTATTTATGTAGGTTCTAGTCATTAGACATGTGCAATTCGTTTCGTTTTTTTTTTTTTTTTTTTTTTTTTTTTTTTTTTTCGTTATTTTCGTTTGTTCGTTATCGTACGAATGAACGAACGATTCGCTAAAAATTTTAACGAATCGTTCGAATCGAACGAATCCGAAAATTACGAAAATCCGAAAATAACAAATTAGAAACAACGAATGTACGAAAGAAGAAAATCCGAAAAAACGAAAACAGGAACAACGAAAATGAAAATGAACGAAAAAAATTCGTACATTCGTAACTTTTTTTTGTTGAATTGGTAATTTTCCGTGTCTCTTACAATGGCGCTGCTTAACGTGCTTCGAATGGATTGAACGAAAAAATTCGTACATTCGTAACTTTTTTTAAACTTCCGTGTCTCTTACAATGTAATAATAGCATACACATTACATAAAATTATGAATTATGCTCCGATTACGAATCTACGAATGTTACGAATGTACGAATAAAGACGAATGTGTCCGAATTTCGAATAAACGAATAATTAAAATTATTAAAAATAAAAAATTTAATTAAAATTAAACTAACGGAAAAACGAATCAACGAAAAAATAACTCTTACGAAAATACGAATCGTTACGAATACGAACACCAACGACTTACGAAATTACGAATCAACGGAAACGAACAAAACGAAACGAAAATAAACAAATTTTTTTTTGTTGTGCACATGTCTACTAGTCATTGTTTTAGCCCCGATGAAGGCAGGTTTGGACCTGAAGTGAGTTGGGTTCCTCTTTTTGACCTTTTAACCTTTCCTGGAATAAAATTGCATTGGATATATTAATATATTATTATTAATAATAATAATAATAACTAATAAAATATTATTATTATCATGTAATATGTTCATATATTCAGCAGTATTTTTGACAGTATGTATATATATTCCCACACAATATACAATATATATATATATATATATATATATAATTACGCTAAGCCCTGATGAAGGCATTTTTGGACCTGAAATGTGTTGGCTTCCTCTTTTTGACCTTTGATCCTTTACTGGAATAAAATCACATCTGGACTGCTGATCTGTGGTTTGACGCTCCCATTTTAGATCTACTTTTCTACACTACAAACTAAGGAAGGTGTTCCTCTGGGGTGTAGCAGTACCAACAGTAGGACAGCCCCCGAGGTCCAGCACTACCTGCCCACTTTCCTGTGGACCCCATTAAACTCATTGGTTCGGCAGGAAAAAATGAAACCTGGAGATGAAAGTTTGAACCTGTGTAGAGTGTTCTGGAGACTCCAGCCTGGGCCCAACCCTCAATATTGGCCTACAACTGCAGTGGGCAACCTTGCCAGCCAATTGTGAGGCCAGATATAGGGGGGGGGGGGCTCGAACCCTTGGCCACAAGAGCATTTGGATATTTTCATACTGGGCCAGGAAATCTGACACCTCTAAACACCCTTCTGATATTTCCAGCTCGTTGACCTCAAGGCTCTTGCCGACTGACTTTCTGTCTTTTAGGTGGAGCTCCCCTTTAAGATCTGATTGGCACGACTGGCAGATCCAGGTTATCATCCGATTGAGATAACCGTTTGGCGCGCAGTGTAAATTTCATGGTCTTGGCGCTGCAGTCAGGGGACGATGGTGCAACCAACACAAAGATCTGACCGATATCCTGGTTTTCCGGCTACGATGGGGACGGGAAGGAACCGGGGGAACGTTGTTCTTTAATTTGGGCCCCTCGGACTCTCCGGCAATGGAAAAAAGTTTTTACTTTTCGGCCGACAAGATTTGACGTGTTGCAGTCTCTGTCTGTGGAACGTTGGCGCCGGTTGGCCATTGGCGCGGAGGCGGAGCGCTCCCACCTACGCGGGGACATAGTCTTTTGAGCTTTGGCCTGGCGGCCTCACTCCTCGCTCTCGCCGTCGCGTTGGGCCGCGGGGGGCGTCTCCTCTTCCTGATGGTGCTGGTGGCGGCCGATGTTCTCCGCCGGGGAGAGGGTCTCCTCTGCCGTGTTCAGGTAAACGTTAAACATGGCGCTCTCCTGGCTGAGCTCCTTCCCGCAGGACTGGCAGCTGCAACGCAGGATCTTCTCCACCAGCTTGTCCACCCGCGGCACCTCCTCGTTCCCCGGGCACTCCAGGGTCACCTGCAGAGGGAGGGACCAGAGGGCGCTTTAAGACACAAATCTTTATGTATAAAGAAGCTTTATGACACTCCCCCTTATGTATGAAGATTAAAGACACTCCCCCTTATGTATAAAGATTTAAGACATGCCACCTTATGGATGGAAATTTAAGACACGCCCCCTTATGTATGACGATTTAGGACACACCCCTCATGTATGAAGATTTATGACATGTGACATGTCCCTTATGTAAGAAGATTTAGGACACACCCTTTTATGTATTAAGAATTAAGACACTCCCCCTTCTGTATGAAGATTTAAGGCACGCCCCCGTGTATGAAGATTTATGACATCCCTTATGTATGAAGATTTAAGACACGCCCCTTCTGTATGAAGACTTAAGACACGCCTCCTTATGTAAGAAGATTTAAGACACCCCCTCATGTATGTAGATTTAGGACACGCCCTTTCTGTATGAAGACTTAAGACACGCCTCCTTATGTAAGAAGATTTAAGACATGCCCCCCCCTATGTATAAAGTTTTAAAACACACCCCCTTATGTATAAAGATTTAAGACATGCCACCTTATGGATGAAGATTTAGGACACACCCCTCATGTATGAAGATTTATGACATGTGACATGTCCCTTATGTAAGAAGATTTAGGACACACCCTTTTATGTATGAAGACTTAAGACACGCCTCCTTATGTAAGAAGATTTAAGTCACGTCCCCTTGTGTATGAAGATTTAGGACACACCCTTTTATGTATAAATAATTAAGCCATTCCCCCTTCTGCATAAAAATTTAAGGCACCCCCCCCCCATGTATGAAGATTTATGACATCCCTTATAACTAAAGGTTTAAGACACACCTCCTTATGTATGAAGATTTAAGACACGCCCCTTATGTATGAAGATTTAAGACACGCCGCTTATGTATGAAGATTTAAGACACGCCCCTTAAGTATGAAGATGTAAGACACGCCCCTTAAGTATGAAGATGTAAGACACGCCCCTTAAGTATGAACATGTAAGACACGCCCCTTAAGTATGAAGATGTAAGACACGCCCCTTAAGTATGAAGATGTAAGACACGCCCCTTATGTATGAAGATTTAAGGCACGCCCCTTATGTATGAAGATTCAAGACACGCCCCTTATGTATGAAGATTTAAGACACGCCCCTTATGTATGAAGATTCAAGACACGCCCCTTATGTATGAAGATTTAAGAGACGCCCCTTATGTATAAAGATGTAAGACACTCCCCTTATGTATGAAGATTTAAGACACGCCCCTTATGTATGAAGATTCAAGACACGCCCCTTATGTATGAAGATTCAAGACACGCCCCTTATGTATGAAGATGTAAGACACGCCCCTTATGCATGAAGATTTAAGACACGCCCCTTATGTATGAAGATTTAAGACACGCCCCTTATGTATGAAGATTCAGGACACGCCCTTATGTATGAAGATTTAAGACACGCCCCTTATGTATGAAGATTCAAGACACGCCCCTTATGTGTGAAGATTTAAGACACGCCCCTTATGTATGAAGATTTAAGACACGCCCCTTATGTATGAAGATTTAAGACACGCCCCTTATGTATGAAGATTTAAGACACGCCCCTTATGTATGAAGATTTTGGATTTATTTGTAGGAAATGATGAAGGAAGGTTTATTCTGTGCCTCTAATCTACTATGAAGGGGACATTGTCCACAGAGAGTCGTTGCTGAACCCCCTGAAACAAGCATGTAGCCAGTGAAGCCAAAACAGCCGACATACTCACCACGTCCCACATGGACTTGGCCGGCATGCAGGAGTCGCAGTGCACCAGGGACTCTGTGGACTGCGGGAAGGTGTTGGGGACGCTGTAGCTGAAGCACTGGCCCAGACACGCCCTGAAATAAGACAAATCCCATCAAACATCCACTGAAGATCACCAACAGGGACCACACACACCTTCCAATCTGATTGTACAATCCCCTGATTGGATGGATTGTATAGACAAGCCGCCCTCGTACTCTGTGATTGGTGGAGGTCTGCAGAAGATTGTACAATGTATAGACATGTGCAGAACGGAAAGATGGGTTTCGATTTGTTATTTAAATAATTTTGTTTAGTTCAATTTGTTTAATTCATTTCGGGAATTTTTTTTGTTTATTAATTTTCAAATTCGATTTGAATTTGATCTGATTTTGGCATTCGAATTTGACTTTATTCCATTCGAAAATTCTCATTTCAGAAGACGGTTATATTCTATTTTATTCTATTGTTTTTTTTCTATTCTATTCTATTTTTTTCAAATTCATTCTATTCAAAATTCGAATTTCAGAAGGTGGTTATATTCTATTTTACTCTATAATATTCTATTGTTTTTTTCTATTCTATTCTTTTATTTTCCATTATATTCTTTTCTAATCTATTCTGATCTATTCTATTTAAATTTATTTTATTCAAAATTAGATTTTTGAAGGACTGTTATATTCTTTTATTCTCTTCTATTCTATGGCTTTTTTCTATTCTCTTCTATTCTATTCTTTTATTTTCTATTCTATTATTTTCTATTTTATTTTCTAGTTAAATTTGAGCTCCTTCTATTCAATAATTATTATAATTATAATTTATAATTTTATTCTATTCTATTATTTTTTTCTCTTCAATTCTCTTCCATTCTATTTCGAATTTCAGAAGATGCTTATATTCTATTTTATTCTATTGTTTTTCTCTATTCTATTCTGTTCTTTTCTATTCAATTGTATTTTATTCTAAATTATATTTCAGAAGACAGTTATATTCTTTCTATTTTACTCTATATTATATTATACTTATTATATTTACTCTTATTATATTCTTTTCTAATCTAATCTATCTATATTTTATTCTATTCTTTTGCTTTTTCTATACTATTCTATTCTCCTCTCTTCTTTTATTTTCTATTCTATTATTTTCTATTTTATTCTAAATTATTCTATTCAAATTTAAATTCATTCTATTTGAAAATTCTAATTCCGGAAGACGATTATATTCTATTTTATTCTATTATTTTTTCTGTTCAATTCTTTTCTATTCTGTTCGAATTTCGGAAGATGGTTATATTCTTTTTTTATGCTATTGTTTTTTTCCTAATCTACTCTTTTCTATTCTATTCTATTTGATTTGAATTCAAATTCATTCTATTCGAAATTTGAATTTCAGAAGACGGTTATATTCTATTTAACTCTATTCTATTATTTTTTTTATTATTCTATTCTTTTATTTTCCATTGTATTCTTTTCTTTTCTAATCTATTCTATTTAAACTTATTTTATTCAAAATTAGAATTTTGGAGGATGGTTATATTCTTTTTTTTATTCTAGTCTATTGCTTTTTTATATACTAGTCTATTCTCTTATATTCTATTCTTTTATTTTCTGTTCTATTCTTTTTTTTAATTTATTCTCTATATATGGTGGTCTGTATCTAAAGCAGATTGTACAACCAGATTGTAAAGCCGATCAAAGATTTCATCCAGGTGTGTAACGATAATGGCCGACGTTCGTCTCACCTGTTCTGGATGGATTTGGATTCGCAGCCGCTGTGGCCGACGATCTGGGTGATGTTTTTGGCCTCGCACCAGGCGCTCTTATCCGGGAAAAGGGCCAACCGGTTAATCGGAGGCGGAGCCGCGAATATCGCCAGCGGAAGCAGGAAGCCAATCAGGAACCGGACCATCATCGTCACCTACAACTGAGAGGAAAGCGAGTCTGACGTGAGAATCGGTCGGCTTCTGTCATCATCAACCACATTAAATATAACCAGAATCCGGGGATAGAAAATTCATCACAAATCCGATATCAGTCTGCTGCAGGCAGGAGGAGTCATTTCCTCAGTCTCCCCTCCCCCCCAGTGATCAGACTGTACATTGTAACTTTGTAGAAGGAGGAGGAGTCATTTCCTCAGTCTCCTCCCCCTAGTGATCAGACTGTACATTGTAACTTTGTAGAAGGAGGAGGAGTCATTTCCTCAGTCTCCTCCCCCAGTAATCAGAATGTACATTGTAACTTTGTAGAAGGAGGGGGGAGTCATTTCCTCAGTCTCCCCTCCCCCAGTGATCAGACTGTACATTGTAACTTTGTAGAAGGGGGAGGAGTCATTTCCTCAGTCTCCCCTCCCCCCAGTGATCAGACTGTACATTGTAACTTTGTAGAAGGAGGAGGAGTCATTTCCTCAGTCTCCTCCCCCCAGTGATCAGACTGTACATTGTAACTTTGTAGAAGGAGGAGGAGTCATTTCCTCAGTCTCCCCTCCCCCTCCCCCCAGTGATCAGACTGTACATTGTAACTTTGTAGAAGGAGGAGTCATTTCCTCAGTCTCCCCTCCCCCCTCCCCCCAGTGATCAGACTGTACATTGTAACTTTGTAGAAGGAGGAGTCATTTCCTCAGTCTCCCCTCCCCCCTCCCCCCCCCCAGTGATCAGACTGTACATTGTAACTTTGTAGAAGGAGGAGTCATTTCCTCAGTCTCCCCTCCCCCCTCCCCCCAGTGATCAGACTGTACATTGTAACTTTGTAGAAGGAGGAGGAGTCATTTCCTCAGTCTGTCCTCCCCCCAGTAATCAGACTGTACATTGTAACTTTTTAGAAGTGGGAGGAGTCATTTCCTCAGTCTCCCCTCCCCCCAGTGATCAGACTGTATATTGTAACTTTGTAGAAGGGGGAGGAGTCATTTCCTCAGTCTCCCCTCCCCCAGTGATCAGACTGTACATTGTAACTTTGTAGAAGGGGGAGGAGTCATTTCCTCAGTCTCCCCTCCCCCGGTGATCAGACTGTACATTGTAACTTTGTAGCAAGTCACGGGGTATTGGGCTGCAGCAGGGGCTGAACTGCGTCAGACATTTGTGAACACATGAACTGCACAGGCATTAGGATTTGGGCCCAGAAGAAGGACCGAGATATAGAGTGATGGGAAATAGAATAGAATAGTACAGGACACAGTAGTGGTTGTCTGGCAGTTCCAGACATCTCCACCAGAGGGCTCTGCACCACCAAACTCCGTCACTTGAGAGTTTTGCTGACTTTCAGCCCTAATAGGAAATTAAATGTTTGCGACACCGCTGACCCCGAGTGACCCCGAGTGACCCCCCAAGTGTTGTGTATGTGGCACTCCTCTACCTGATAGGCTGACAGCCCCCCCCCCTCCACCGCAGCACAGTGTGCACCAGAAGTGCAGCAGGGCTGGTGGGACTCCCCTCCCCCGGCTCCGAGGACTGAAGGCGAAGCCTCCGATAGAGCTGACCGAGGGACGTATTCCGCCGCACCCCAAATAGTCTGAGGATGGCGCCCTCCGTCTCCAGCCTCTTACACGCCGACACCCTAAAAAAAAATGCACAATTTTCAGCATTTGGGCGTTTCTTTTTACTGATGCATTGTTTCTATTGGCCCCTTAAACACCAGGGGGGGGGGGGCGCAAACTTTCGCTGCATATAAAAAGTAAAACCATCACCGTCGCCGGACAGTATTACACGCACATTCACGAGCAAATCCACGCACGGAAAGCTGGAAGAATACG
The DNA here is from genome assembly GCA_028564925.1 of Lithobates sylvaticus. Classification (NCBI taxonomy): domain Eukaryota; kingdom Metazoa; phylum Chordata; class Amphibia; order Anura; family Ranidae; genus Lithobates; species Lithobates sylvaticus. Next base: position 6,003,881 of record CM053035.1, read on the forward strand.
CCCACGCACAGACACGCCCACTCCGTTCACATCAGGTGATTCGGAATCTCCAAATCGCAGCAAAGTGCGCGACGCGCGTTTTGGGTGCCGCCGTTCCTATGTCACCCCAAGTGGGGTGTGATTCTGCTGCAATTGGCGTTTAAAAATCTCACGCTAAACTTGTCGCCCCAAAAAAGAAGCAGGAGCTGCATTTAATTGATTATTTACCTGATTACAGTTTAATCGATTATTACATATATATATATATATTATTATTATTTGTTTTTTCATATATATATATATTTATATATGTTTTGGTTTAATAATATTTTATATAAAAGTATTTATTTTAATAATTATTTATATTCTTTGTATCATTTAATAAGAAATAATAATATAATCTATAATACAAAATAATACATAAATAATAAATATATGTTTTTTTTTTTTTAAATATTGTATACAAATTTTCAGAGTGTGATACTAATAAATAATAATTGAATAATAAATAAATAATAACAATAACATATTTATATATATATAGCTACTTGGCAATGAGAGCGGAAGGTTTCCACTGTTGGCTACTTGGCAATGGCAGGGAGAGCGGAAGGTTTCCACTGCTGGCTACTTGGCAATGGCAGCGAGAGCGGAAGGTTTCCACTGCTGGATACTTGGCAATGGCAGGGAGAGCCGAAGGTTTCCACTGCTGGCTACTTGGCAATGGCAGGGAGAGTGGAAGGTTTCCACTGCTGGCTACTTGGCAATGGCAGGGAGAGTGGAAGGTTTCCACTGCTGGCTACTTGGCAATGGCAGGGAGAGCGGAAGGTTTCCACTGCTGGCTACTTGGCAATGGCAGGGAGAGCGGAAGGTTAACACTGCTGGCTACTTGGCAATGAGAGCGAAAGGTTTCCACTGCTGGCTACTTGGCAATGGCAGGGAGAGCGGAAGGTTTCCACTGCTGGCTACTTGGCAATGGCAGGGAGAGCGGAAGGTTTCCACTGCTGGCTACTTGGCAATGGCAGGGAGAGCGGAAGGTTTCCACTGCTGGCTACTTGGCAATGGCAGGGAGAGTGGAAGGTTTCCACTGCTGGCTACTTGGCAATGGCAGGGAGAGCGGAAGGTTTCCACTGCTGGCTACTTGGCAATGGCAGGGAGAGCGGAAGGTTTCCACTGCTGGCTACCTGGCAATGGCAGTTTACGTACATCCCCACATCCCGACACCTGTGCCTTTATTGTGGCTACCGCTTGGCCCTGGTGTCCTTGGTTGTCATCTCCATTTGGAGGGGGATGCTCTGCGGGCATTCCCGGCATAGATGGGCGTTGAGATCATTTGTTTAAGCACCACATTATTGGTGAGTTCCTGTACATACACACACCTGTCTCATTATGCCAATAATCTGTACTGTATTCTAATTTGAGAATGTTTCTCCAACTAGAATTACTGAAGCGCCTGAAGAAGCGACATTTTAGGTCGCGAAACATGTAGAGCGAGCAATTCTTTCTAATCTATGAGGACTGTGGGAACCACCAAGAGGAATGTATACATCTCAGTGTGGGCATTTCTTCAATATTGCCACACAGGAACTATTAGTCAAGTGTAACCTCTGGAATACACCACTGTGTCCCATATTTCACTACCACATATGTTATACATATATTATGTGTTGTATATGTGTGTATTTTATGTGAATTATTAAAAAAAATTATATATTTTTATACGTGCCTACAAAGTCCATTATTCCTTTATTCAGCACTTATGCTTGGCAATGGCAGCGAGTGCAGAAGGTTTCCACTGCTGGCTTCTTGGTAATCGCAGCGAGAGCAGAAGGTTTCCACTGCTGGCTACTTGGCAATGGCAGCGAGTGCGGAAGATTTCCACTGCTGGGCTACTTGGCAATAGCAGTGAGTGCAGAAGGTTTCCACTGCTGGCTACTTGGCAATGGCAGGGAGAGTGGAAGGTTTCCACTGCTGGCTTCTTGGCAATCGCAGCGAGAGTGGAAGGTTTCCACTGCTGGCTACTTGGTAATCGCAGCGAGAGTGGAAGGTTTCCACTGCTGGCTACTTGGTAATGGCAGCGAGAGCGGAAGGTTTCCACTGCTGGATACTTGGCAATGGCAGGGAGAGTGGAAGGTTTCCACTGCTGGCTACTTGGCAATGGCAGCGAGAGCGGAAGGTTTCCACTGCTGGCTACTTGGCAATGGCAGCGAGAGCAGAAGGTTTCCACTGCTGGCTACTTGGCAATGGCAGCGAGAGTGTGCAGCGAGAGTAGAAGGTTTCCACTGCTGGCTACTTGGCAATGGCAGCGAAAGCAGAAGGTTTTAGCTACTGGCTATTTGGCAATGGCAGCGAGAGCGGAAGGTTTCCACTACTGGCTACTTGGCAATGGCAGCGAGTGTGGAAGGTTTCCACTGCTGGCTTCTTGGCAATGGCAGCGAGTGCAGAAGGTTTCCACCACTGGCTACTTGGCAATGGCAGCGAGAGCAGAAGGTTTCCACTACTGGCTACTTGGCAATGGCAGCGAGTGTGGAAGGTTTCCACTGCTGGCTACTTGGAAATCGCAGGGAGAGCGGAAGGTTTCCACTGCTGGCTACTTGGCAATGGCAGCGAGTGTGGAAGGTTTCCACTGCTGGCTTCTTGGTAATCGCAGCGAGAGTAGAAGGTTTCCACTGCTGGCTACTTGGCAATGGCAGCGAAAGCAGAAGGTTTTAGCTACTGGCTATTTGGCAATGGCAGCGAGAGCGGAAGGTTTCCACTACTGGCTACTTGGCAATGGCAGCGAGTGCAGAAGGTTTCCACCACTGGCTACTTGGCAATGGCAGCGAGAGCAGAAGGTTTCCACTACTGGCTACTTGGCAATGGCAGCAAGAGCGGAAGGTTTCCACTACTGGCTACTTGGCAATGGCAGCGAGTGCGGAAGGTTTCCACCACTGGCTACTTGGCAATGGCAGCGAGTGCAGAAGGTTTCCACCACTGGCTACTTGGCAATGGCAGCGAGTGCGGAAGGTTTCCACTGCTGGCTACTTGGCAATGGCAGCGAGAGCAGAAGGTTTCCACTACTGGCTACTTGGCAATGGCAGCGAGTGCAGAAGGTTTCCACCACTGGCTACTTGGCAATGGCAGCGAGTGTGGAAGGTTTCCACTGCTGGCTACTTGGAAATGGCAGCGAGAGCAGAAGGTTTCCACTACTGGCTACTTGGCAATGGCAGCGAGAGTAGAAGGTTTCCACTGCTGGCTACTTGGCAATGGCAGCGAAAGCAGAAGGTTTCAGCTACTGGCTATTTGGCAATGGCAGCGAGAGCGGAAGGTTTCCACTGCTGGCTACTTGGCAATGGCAGCGAGTGTGGAAGGTTTCCACTGCTGGCTACTTGGCAATGGCAGCGAAAGCAGAAGGTTTCAGCTACTGGCTATTTGGCAATGGCAGCGAGAGCGGAAGGTTTCCACTACTGGCTACTTGGCAATGGCAGCGATAGTGTAAGGTTTCCACTGCTGGCTACTTGGCAATCGCAGCGAGAGCGGAAGGTTTCAGCTACTGGCTACTTGGCAATGGCAGCGAGAGCGGAAGGTTTCCACTGCTGGCTACTTGGCAATGGCAGTGAGTGTGTAAGGTTTCCACTGCTGGCTACTTGGTAATCGCAGCGAGAGCGGAAGGTTTCCACTGCTGGCTACTTGGCAATGGCAGCGAGAGCTCAAGGTTTCCACTGCTGGCTACTTGGCAATGGCAGGTATAGTGGAAGGTTTCGCAATGTCCTCCAGTGCTGTGACAGGTTGGAGGGACCCGTATGAGTATCGGTGGAAAGTATGTGAGGAGCGCGGAGTCATCCATCGATGTCTGGGGATAATGTGCAGGTTGGGAGACAGCCGGACGTGTGCCTGTAAATTACCTGCAAATTCACTGTCAAGTACAGACAGCTTCCAGCCCGGCTCGCCCACCGTGCACACAGGAATGCGCCGCGGGTGCGGGAATGCGCCCTCTTTGTCTCCCGGGCGTGGCGCAACACTTAACCCCTTCCCCCCAACCACGACATAATACACAGCAACTCTGCTCAGCCAGTCCTGTGATCCGCACACCTCCTGCCAGACTGCGCACACAGGAAGGCGACACCGCCATTCATCATATTGCGCCACACCAAACCGCGCGGTACTGTAGCATGCCGTGCATTTTGGTGGTTGCGAACACGTGCGCGCGAGGCGCCATGAACAAGTAAACGACACCCGTGCGATTCGAAAAAAGAAGAAACCGCGCGTTTCCTGCAGCGCAAGGGGTGTGAGTAGGCCCCCCGGGGGGGGGGGCCCAGTTGTACCTCCACGTCGTGTGATCGTGCATTGTTTTCAGGTGGGCTGCCCTACACGCAACAAAACGCGACCCGAAAGGCCGGAATCACCGCAACCCCAAATTCCGGCGTGAATTTGAAATATTGGTTGTTAGAGTGATCTGCTGGTGTCACCCGTACAGGAAGTGAAGGAAAATGTCCCCAATGGGGTCACATAGAGAAACAAAGACCTGACTTTAACCCCCCCCCCCCCCCCCCCCCCCCCCCCCAAAAAAAATACAAAAAAAAAAAAAGATGGGCTTTCGGCGGTGGAAGACTTTCGCCGCGGTCAGGGCGATTATTCCTAGCGGCGCTCGGCTGGGTTGCATGACTAGTAGAAGGTGAATTGTTACCAGAAACAAAGATGGTTGACATATCCCCCCCTCCCCCTCCCTCCCCCCCCCCCCGACGCCCCCGGCAGGACACGTGCGCTGCATTACAGCGCTGGGCTCACACTTTCCGCTCTTTATATTGGTGAAAAGGGGAAAAAACAGGTGGAGCGACTCCGGAGGGAGCGCCGGTAATGGGAAACAATTTAACTGCTCCCACAGCGAGCGTTTAGGGAAGCGCAAGGCCAGCGAGGGCGGAGGGGGGGGGGGGGAGGGGGAGGCCGCGGATCAAGAGGACAGAATGTAACATCTGTGCACGACCGGAGACACGCCGAGCGTAACGGGAAACATCCTACCGAGCAAAGTGCGATCGGTGTGGCCTTTTTTTTGAGGGTCCATTCACGCCGTTCGGTTAGAAAACACACTCAGATTTTTTTATATATTTTTTTGCATGGTTTTTAAAGCGTTGGGTTCAAAAGTAAGGCGACGCGATGTGCGTTTTCCGTGCGCTATACGTGCATTTTCTTCCTGCAGGCTCACGGGAAATATGGACATGTGACTTGGAAAACATATCATTGAATAGGCGTGTTACATTTCCCGCATGTTTTGCATGCACTATATAATGTAACGTGTGCTTTATTTATTAACGCGCACAAAAGACGCAGCAAAAAAGTAAAAAAAAGGGACAAAACAAGACGCTGCAAGCCAAAATAAATAAATAAATAACAAAAGCAAGCAAAATTAAAAATTAAAAAAAAATATATATATGCAGCAAGCAAAATAAATAAACATAAAATAGACACAGAAAGCTTTAAAATAAAATTTTAAAAAAATGCCACAAGCAAAAAATAAATAAATAAATAAACAAACAAACAAAAAAAGACACAGCAAGTATAAAATAATTAAAAAAAAAAAAAAAAGATGCCACAAGAAAAAAATAAATAAATGAACAGGTAAAAAAAAAAGACACAGCAAGTAAAAAAAAAAAAAAAAGATGCAACAAGCAAAAAAAAATAAATAAACAAACAAACAAAAAAAGACACAGCAAGTATCAAGTATAAAAAAATAAAAAATAAAAAAAGATGCCACAAGCAAAAAATAAATAAATGAACAGGCAAAAAAAAAAAAAAAAACACAGCAAGTAAAAAAATAAAAAAAAATGCCACAAGCAAAGAATAAATAAATAAACAAACATAAAAAAGAGACACAGCAAGTAAAACCAAAAGACCCTGCAAGCCAAAATAAAAAATACGCTGCAAACCAAAAAAAATAATAAAATCAAAAAAAGATGTAGCAAGCAAAATAAATAAACAAAAAATAGACACAGAAAGCTTAAAAAAAAATTGCCACAAGCAAAAAATAAATAAATAAACAAACAAAAAAAGACACAGCAAGTAAAAAACAAAAAAAAAGATGCCACAAGCAAAATAAAAAAACACAATAAACAAACAAATAAAGACACAGCAAGTAAAAAACAAAAAATAAAAAAAAAAAATACAAATGCCACAAGCAAAAACTAAATAAATGAACAAGCAAATAAAGACACAGCTAGTAAAAAACAAAAAAAAAATGCCACAAGCAAAAAATAAATAAATGAACAAGCAAATAAAGACACAGCAAGTAAAAAAATAAAATAAAAAAAAAGATGCCGTATGCAAAAAATAAATAAATGAACAAGCAAAAATAAAGACAGCAAGTAAAAAAATAAAATAAAAAAAAAGATGCCGTATGCAAAAAATAAATAAATGAACAAAAAAAAAAGACAGCAAGTAAAAAAAAAATAAAAAAATGCCACAAGCAAAGAATAAATAAATAAACCAAAAAAAGACAGCAAGTAAAACAAAAAGACTGTGCAAGCCAAAATAAAAAATACGCTGCAAACCAAAAAAAAATTAAATAAAAAAATCTATCAAAAAAATAAATTAAAAAGTACTGAACCAAATAAAATCTAAAAAGCTGCTGCAAGCCAAAAAAAAAAAAAAAAAAGATCAAAAAAAAGATGTAGCAAGCAAAATAAATAAACAAAAAATAGACACAGAAAGCTTAAAAAAATGCCACAAGCAAAAAAAAAAAAAAAAAAACAAACAAAAAAAAAGACACAGCAAGTAAAAAAAAAAAAAAAAAAAATGCCACAAGCAAAAAATAAAAAAATAAACAAACAAAAAAAGACACAGCAAGTAAAACCAAAATAAAAAAATAAAGAAAGATGCCACAAGCAAAAAATAAATAAATGAACAAGCAAAAAAAACACAGCAAGTCTGTCCCTGTCCTCCAATTGTGCTCCTACGTTGTCACCCTGCCTTCTGATGAAGGTTACAAGCAGCCATTCTATACACATGACTCATTCCCTGGCAATGTGATTTGGAGCTCCTTCACAAAAAATGGTGCTTCCGCCCGAATGCGTTTTGTTGTGCGTTTTCGGCAGCCCATTGAATGCACAGGATCGTGCAAAAAGTACGGACAGCGTGATTTTTAAAATCGCATCCCATTTCATCAGAACTAAAACCCAGATGATGTAGGGCAGGCACTTGGATTGGAAATGTCAACGCGTTTCGGGGGCTCAGTACTCCCCCTTCATCAAGGCTAAAACCCAGATGATGTAGGGCAGGCACTTGGATTGGAAAGGTCAACGCGTTTCAGGGGCACAGGACACCCCCTTTATCAGGGCTAAAACCCAGATGATGTAGGGCAGGCACTTGGATTGAAAATGTCGACGCGTTTCGGGGGCTCAGTGCTCTACCTTCATCAAGGCTAAAACCCAGATGGCACTTGGATTAGAAAGGTCAACGTGTTTCAGGGCTCAGCACTCCCCCTTCATCAGGACCTGTAGGCACTTGGAGAGAAAGAACTTTAGATTGGAGGTCTTTTGAGGGGAAGGTTTGAGGGCGGAGTCACACTGGCGAATGGCGGCCCTCGGTGTATCTGAAATTGATTGATTGGCTTAAAAAAAATGCGTTAGCTGAATGCACCTACCAAGCAAAAGTAAAGTCCTCATTCCGGGGGGAAGACATTCTCCTGTGCACAGCCAACTTCCTGTTCAGTAAAAATGACGCCGTAGTCGCCCCATGCCAAGCCCCCTCCCCCCCCCCCAGCGTAAAAATTGCAGATAGCATATTAATACAAAGTATCAGAGAGACGGGGGAAGGGACACCCATATCAGCAAATCCTCAGATCATAGAATCTCCTTTATATTAATTTTTACGTTAACGTCGCGGCGCCTTTAATCGATCCCGTCCAGCCGAGGCGTCGAGCGTAGCGCCGTTTAGGCGGCCCCGGATTCTTCCAGCGGAGTTTCGGGAAGCAAATAAAAGAGATTTTTTTTTTTCAGCATTCCTGACGGCGAGCGATCTTTTTATCAGCGGGGAAGTAAAGCGATTCTATATTTGCTCCCCGCCCTCGTACCAACATCTGGAAAAGTGCGTGCTTATTTATAACTCGGCAAACGCAGCGCGAGGAGCGCCAAGAGAGCGCCGAGGGGGGGGAAAAAAAGTAATTTATGTCCCTTATCAGCCATTAACAAAAAGGAGGAAAAATGCTGTAAAAAGTCGTCCTGTATAAACCGCGTTTTATACGCCGCCCGCGGCTGGAGCGATCGGCGACCCTGTAAAAGCCACTGCGAACAATTCGATACATTTGAAAAAAAAATAAAAAATTCTTTATGGCGATAAGAGAGAGACATTGTGAAATGTTACAAAGTTTCTTAGTTTCATGTACAGCGCGCAAATCAGCCACCTTCGCACCTCGCCAACCGCCGCGATCGAATCTGATATTGAGCATTCGCCGGCTGTGGGAATCCAACTGGAACATACCCTCCCCCCCCCCGAGCCAATGATAACTCTGACAGCCAATAATAATCATCAAACATTCCTGCGATCGACGACGGACAATTCAAGGCGTCTGTTTTTTTTTTTTTTTATTTATTTATATATATTTTTTTATATATATTTTATATATATATATATATATATATATATATATATATATATATATATATATATATATATAATGAATTCATATTTTTTATTAAAATATTTACATTTTTATTTACTATATTGTTTTATTAACGGCATTAATAGGAGATGTTAAGAAATGTTACAAAGTTTCTCAGTTTTGTTACATTCGGCGAAACTAAATCGGCCATCTTCGCACCTCACCAACCGCCGCGATCTAATCTCACATTGAACATTCGCCGGCTTCAGGAATCCAACTGGAACCTCCCCCCAGCCAATAATAACTCTGACAGCCTATAATAATCGTCAAACTTTCCTGTTGGCAGCAGCTGCATCGATCGACGAGTTTGTAAAATAAAAGTCACCAATTCAACGTAGCTTTCTGTTTTTTTAAATGTATATATATATATTTTTTTCAATTATTTAAGTTTTTTTTTCATTTTATATATATTTTTTCATTTTTTTTTCTTTAAAATTTATATTTATATATATATTTTTTTAATTTATATATTTCTTTAAATTTATATATATATATATATTTTTTATATATTTCTTTAAATTTATATATATTTATATTATATTTATATTTTTTTTAATTTAATTTATATATATATATATATATATATATATATATATATATTTTTTTTTTTTTTTATTTTTTTTTAATTTGTCTATGTTTTTTTATTTAAATATTTATATTTTTATTAATTGTATTTATTATTTTATTTTTTCCATTCACGGCGTTAATAGGAGACGTTATGAAATGGTACAGTTTCCCAATTTTTTTTAAATGTCACCTGCATAGGATGTAGCGGTGTACGCAGTCCAAGGTATACTGCTCTGGCATTTATAGGGGTCATTTATGCCACGCTAAGTACCAGTGAACGCTGTTGGCAGCGATGATGTATGAGGAAGCAGGTTATCGACAGAACTGATTCAACTATTTCTGCTACAGATTTTGTTGGTGCCATTTACACAGCTGCTGCTTTTCCACTGCTAAATACTCTGCGTCCGTTATTATTATTATTATTATTATTATTATTAATAACAGGCGCAGAGCATTTAGCAGAGGAAAATCATCAAATTGGCTCTCCAGCTTGTTGGCACTCTATAAATCCTGTATTATAATAATAATAATAATAATAATAATAATAATAATAATAATATACAGGATTTATAGAGCGTCAAGGACCTGGAGAGCGGAATTGATGATTTTCCACTGCTAAATACTCTGCGTCCGTTATTATTATTATTATTAACAGGTGCAGAGTATTTAGCAGTGGAAAATCATCAAATTGGCTCTCCAGCTCGTTGGCACTCTATAAATCCTGTATTATAATAATAAAAATAATAATATACAGGATTTATAGAGCGTCAAGGACCTGGAGAGCCGAATTGATGATTTTCCACTGCTAAATACTCTGCGCCCATTATTATTATTATCATACAGGATTTATAGCGTGCCAACAGTTTGTGCAGCACTTTGGTACAAGAGGAATCAGAGGGCTCTTTTAAAAAAAAAAATGTATGGTTACAGAGTATACAGCAGTGGAAAATCATCCGATTTGGCTCTCCAGCTCCATATCAGCACAGAAAATTATTTAAAGGTGTCCGGTGGAAGTTTTTCATACAAATAATTTTCTGCGCCGGATATGGACCTGGAGAGCCAAAACTGATGATTTTACACTGCTGTATACTCCGCATCTATTCAGATTTTTTTTTTTTAAAAGTGCCCTCTGATTCTTCTTGTACCAAATTGTAATGTAACTGCAATGTCTGCACTGAGCAAACTGGCCCTCCATAACTCCTGTATAATAATAATAACGGACGCAGAGTATTTAGCAGTGGAAAATCATCGGGTTTGGCTCTCCAGCTCCATATCAGCACAGAAACCATACAAAACCTCATCTAGAAGAGGCAGGCAAAGGCACATGCTGAAAAATATACAGAATTTGGCCTTGAAGAGGTAGGTGGAGGTAGGTGTACTTACAGGGGAGGGGGAAGAGTTAGATTGTCTTGCAGAACTTGTCTATAACGGGTAGGTACGCTAAGTGGAGACAGGCAAGAGTAGGTGCACTCCCCCCAGGGGAGGAGGAAGAGTTAGGTGCACTCCCCCCAGAGGAGGGGGAAGAGTTAGGTGCACTCCCCCCAGGGGAGGGGGAAGAGTTAGGTGCACTCCCCCCAGAGGAGGGGGAAGAGTTAGGTGCACTCCCCCCAGGGGAGGAGGAAGAGTTAGGTGCACTCCCCCCAGGGGAGGAGGAAGAGTTAGGTGCACTCCCCCCAGAGGAGGGGGAAGAGTTAGGTGCACTCCCCCCAGAGGAGGGGGAAGAGTTAGGTGCACTCCCCCCAGAGGAGGGGGAAGAGTTAGGTGCACTCCCCCCAGAGGAGGGGGAAGAGTTAGGTGCACTCCCCCCAGGGGAGGAGGAAGAGTTAGGTGCACTCCCCCCAGAGGAGGGGGAAGAGTTAGGTGCACTCCCCCCAGAGGAGGGGGAAGAGTTAGGTGCACTCCCCCCAGAGGAGGGGGAAGAGTTAGGTGCACTCCCCCCAGGGGAGGGGGAAGAGTTAGGTGCACTCCCCGCAGAGGAGGGGGAAGAGTTAGGTGCACTCCCCCCAGAGGAGGGGGAAGAGTTAGGTGCACTCCCCCCAGGGGAGGGGGAAGAGTTAGGTGCACTCCCCGCAGAGGAGGGGGAAGAGTTAGGTGCATTAAGTGGCTGCCTTGTAGGAACTTCATGGCAAGAGTAGGTGCACCAAGTGACTGGTAATCTTGCAGCGCTTGGTCTAGAGGAGGTAAGTGCAGTAAGTGACTGTTTGGGAAATTCGCAGATCTCTGTGCAGAAGAGGTAGGTATACTATGTGGTCAAGTCGAAGAGGTAGGTGTACCCAGCGGGGAGACGGAAACAATAGATGAATTTGGAAGAAGTTTTGGAAACAAGAATTTTAGGCAACAAGACCCCAGTATCTACTAGCCACCTTTAAAAACCGGTGATGCATGGATAGGTGCACTTACCAACTCCCTGTTAAATACTCGTGTCCAGTAAAAAACCTTAATGGATGCGGAGTATATAGCAGTGGAAAATCATCCGTTTTGGCTCTCCAGCTCCATATCTGGCACAGAAAATTATTTGTATAAAAAATTTCTTTCGGAAGACTTTAAATCGTTTTTTGTACCAGATATGGAGCTGGGGAGCAACAGCTGATGATTTTCCACTGCTAAATACTCTGCACTCGTAAAAAAAAAAAAAAAAAAAAAATGTATGCCGAGTATTTATCAGTGGAAAATCATCAGTTTTGGCTCTCCAGCTCCATATCTGGTACAGAAAACGATTTAAAATCCTCCGGTGGAAATTTTTTATACAAATAATTATCTGTGCCGGATATGGAGCTGGGGAGCAAAAACTGATGATTTTCCACTGCTAAATACTCCGCATCCATGAAGGTTTTTTTTTTTTTCTTTTTAACAGATGCACAGTATATAGCAGTGGAAAATCATCCGTTTTGGCTCTCCAGCTCCATATCCGGGACAGAAAATTATTTGTATGAAAAATTTTCACCAGACGCCTTTATTCTCTGTGCCAGATTTAGAGCCGAATTGATGATTTCCCACTGCTAAATACTCTGCGTCTGTTAAAAAAAATAAATCTTAATGGACGCAGAGTATTTAGCGGGGGAAAATAATAATTTTTGGCTCTCCAGCTCCATATCCAGCACAGAAAATTATTTAAAGGCGTCTGGTGGTAATTTTTCATACAAATAACTTTCTGTGCCAGGTGTGGTGTAGGAGAGACAAAATGGTTAATTTTTCACTGCTAAATACTCGGCGTCCATCTTTTTTTTTATGGACGCAGAGTATTTAGCAGTGGAAAATCATCAGTTTTGGTTCTACAGCTCCATATCCGGCACAGAAAATTATTTGTATGAAAAATTTTCACCGGACACCTTTAAATAATTATCTGTGCCAGATATGGAGCTGGAGAGCAAAAACTGATGATTTTCCACTGCTAAATACTCTGCATCCATTAAGATTTTTTTTAAAGGACTGGATATGGAGCTGGAGAGCCAAAACTGCTGATTTTTTTTTCACTGCTAAATACTCGGCGTCCATCTTTTTTTTATGGACGCAGAGTATATAGCAGTGGAAAATCATCAGTTTTGGTTCTACAGCTCCATATCCGGCACAGAAAATGATTTGTATGAAAAATATTCACCGGACACCTTTAAATAATTATCTGTGCCAGATATGGAGCTGGAGAGCAAAAACTGATGGTTTTCCACTGCTAAATACTCTGCATCCATAAAAAAAGATGGACGCCGAGTATTTAGCAGTGAAAAAATCAGCAGTTTTGGCTCTCCAGCTCCATATCCAGTCCTTTAAAAAAAATCTTAATGGATGCAGAGTATTTAGCAGTGGAAAATCATCAGTTTTTGCTCTCTAGCTCCATATCCAGCACATAAAATGATTTAAAAGGTGTCCGGTGGAAATATTTCATGCGATGCAACGTTAATCCCTGACTCTGTGGAAATGTCAGTCCGATGTGAGCTGCTACGTGTCCCGGTGGGTGTCACTACTGCAAACTGAGAATTTCCCGTCTTGTTCGGTCAGGATTACTCCAACGCAGACTATGTGTTACAGCGAAGACATTGGAGGTCATGGCTGCAAAATATGACAAGTCCCCGTCCATGCTGAGACTTGTAGTGCTACAGCAGCTAGATTTCTAAAATTCAGCCGCACGCACCTGCAGATAATATCTGACCAATAACATGACGACGCACTAAGCGTCTGCTCATAGTCGCCTGGCCGCGGCGTCTCTCTCCCAGCTCCAGAGTCCGCTTATCCAGGGGACTGTGGAGCCTAAATGGCTAAAAACCAAAGTAAAAAAAAGTTGTCGACAGAAGCGGCCAATCAGAATCCTTGTTTTTTCTGAAAACAGAAGGTGATCAGCCATTCAAACAAATGATAGAGTGACACCTGTTTGGTGCTCGGAGTTGGTGGTTCTTGTAGATATGGAGTAATGAGGGGTTAGGCCCCCTGTCAGGTTCTATCAGTGTCCCCGCCACTTGCCAACTGGGCCAATTCTGACATTCCTCTTCTACATGTAAAAATCTGATTTTTCTTTTTTTTTTTTTTTTATTAGAAAATAACTTAGAACCCCAAAACATTAAATATATTTCTAGAAGAGACCCTAGGGAATAAAATGGTGGTTGTTGCAATTTTTTTTGTATGTCACATGGTATTTGTGCAGAAATTTTCAAAAAATTTTCTTAAAAATAAATAAATAAATAAAAAACATTTTCATTAATTAAAAAAAAAAAAAAAAAAGCACAATATTTACCTTAATTTTCTCTTTTTTTTGTAAAATGTGAAAGATGATGTTACACCGAGTGAGTAGTTTCCAAACATGTCACGCTTTAAAATTGCGCACGCTCGTGAAATGGCGACAAACTACGATACTTAAAAATCATAATAGGCGACACTTTAGAGTTACAGAGGAGGTCTAGGGCTAGAATTATTGCTCTCGCTCGAGGCGATGCCTCGCAGGGGTGGTGTGAACACTGTTTACGTATGCGTTCGCTTCTGCGCGGAGGGATAGGGATGCTTTCATTTTTTTTTCCTATTTATTATATTTTTTCACAATGCCTTTCATTTTTTATTCATTTTTTAATCATCACTTTGATTTCAATTAAAGAAAAAATTGTTGTTTTGCTAGAATTATTGCTTTTGCTCTAATGTTCACGACGATACCTCCCATGTGGTGGTGCGACTTACGCGTGCGTTCGCTTCTGCGCGGAGGGATAGGGATGCTTTTTTATTTATTTTTTTCTTTTCATTTATTTTTTTATATTTTTTCACAATTTCTTTTAAAAAAAAAAAATTTGTTTTGCTTTATATATATATATATCACATCAACTTTGCACGACTTACGCATGCGTTCGCTTCTGCGCGGAGGGATAGGAAAGCTTTAATTTTTTTTTTCTTATTTATTATATTTTTTCACAATGCCTTTAATTTTTATTTTTTTTTAATCATCACTTTGATTTCAATAAAAAAAAAAAAAAAAATTGTTGTTTTGCTAGAATTATTGCTTTTGCTCTAATGTTCACGACGATACCTCACATGTGTGGTGCGAACAGAGTTTGCGTGCGCGACTTATGCATGTGTTCGCTTCTGCGCGAAGGGATAGGGATGCTTTTTTATTTCTTTTTTTCTTACTTATTTTATTTTTTCACAATGCCTTTAATTTATTTTTTTATATATATATCATCACTTTGATTTCTATTAAAAAAAAAATGTTGTTTTGCTAGAATTATTGCTCTCGCTCTAACGTTCCCGGCGATACCTCACATGTGTGGTGCGAACACCGTTTGCGTGCACGAGTTACGCATGCGTTCGCTTCTGCGCGGAGGGATAGGAAAGCTTTAATTTTTTTTTCTTATTTATTATATTTTTTCACAATGCCTTTAATTTTTGTTTTTCTTTTTTTAATCATCACTTTGATTTCAATAAAAAAAAAAAAAATTGTTGTTTTGCTAGAATTATTGCTTTTGCTGTAACGTTCACGATGTTACCTCACATGTGTGGTGCGAACACCGTTTGCGTGCACGACTTACGCATGCGTTCGCTTCTGCGCGGAGGGATAGGGATGCTTTTTTATTTATTTTTTTCTTATTTATTATATATATTTTTTATTTATTTATTTATTTTTTTATATCATAACTTTGATTTTTTTTATTAAAAAAAAAATTGTGTGGTGCGAACAGCATTTATGTATGTGTTCGCTTCTGCGCTTGAGAACGAAGTGATGGGGATGCTTTAGTTTTTTTTTTTTTTTCTCATTTATTTTATTTTTTCACAATGTCTTTCATTTTTTTTTTTTTTTCGGCACTTTTATTCCTATTACAAGAAATGTTTACAGAAATAGAAATAAGGGATGGCAGGTCCTCTTTATGGAGAGATCTGGGGGGGGGGGGGGTCTATAAGACCTAAAATCTCTCTTCTACCCTTTACAAGGAAAATATAAAAAAAATAAAAATTTAAAATTTTGTTTTTTTGCTAGAATTATTGCTCTCGCTCGAACGTTCGCGGTGATACCCCACGTGTGTGGTTTGAACGCCATATACGTATGCAAGCTCAACCTACGTATGCGATTGCTTCTGCGTGGGATCACTTTAAAAAAAAATATTATTTTATTTTTTTTCTTCTTTTTTACACTTTCCCTTACATTTTTGATCACTTTTATACCTATTGCAAGGGATGTAAACATCCCTTGTAATAGCATCAGGGCACGACAGGTCCTCTTTACGGAGAGATCTGGGGGTCACATCTCTCCTCTAGGCTGGAAAAAAAAATTTGATCTCAGGCTTTCCAAAAAAAATAAAAAATAAGGCAGTGTTCACATCTGCCAGCGTCGGAAGTGATGTCATAATGTTGCTTCCGGCCTCCGGCGGTCATAGAGTTGGCTGGGGACCATCTTGCCCAGCACATCGGGAATATGTCCTGTCACTTCCTGTTGAGCGTACAGGACAGGAAGTGAAGGGAAATCTCTTTGATGAAACAAAGATGTCGGCAACAAAAAAAAACCCTGACAACCGTTTTAACCCTTCCCTACTCCAATCCAAATTAAGAACAGGTTTTGGCTTCAGATATAATTATATCCACACGAGAGGCAGAGAGTGGGATTCATAGACCAGGACAAACTTCCTCTGGAAGAGGAAGGTGCACCAAGTGGAGAAGAAGAAAACGTAGGTGACCTGAGTGTAGATGACGAGGCAGAGGTAAGTGTCCGAAGTGGATATGAAGTGATATAGGTGCCCTAAGGGAGAGGAAGCAGAGGTAGGTAGCCTAAGGGAGAGAAGGCCGAGGTTGGTGACCTAGGGGGGAAGAAAGCAGAGGTAGGTGACCTACTTGGAGAGGAAGCAGAGTTTGGTGTTCTACGTGGAGAGAAAGCAGAGGTTGGTTACGTAAGTGGAAAGGAAGCAGAGGTAGGTGCTCTAAGTGGAAAGGTAGCAGAGGTAGGTGACCTAAGTTTAGAGGAAGCAGAAGTAGGTGCTCCGAGTGGGGAGAGGGTAGAGGTTGGTGACCTGAGGGCAAAGAAAACAGAGGTAGATGCCCTACGTGGAAAGGAAGGAGATGTTGGTGACCTAAGTGGAGAGGAAGCAGAGTTTGGTGACCTAAGAGGAAAAGGAAGCAGAGGTAGGTGCCCTACATGGAGAGGAAGAAGATATTGGTGACCTAAGTGGAGAGGAAGCAGAGGTAGGTGCTCTAAGTGGAGAGGAAGCAGAGTTTGGTGACCTAAGAGGGAAGGGAAGCAGAGGTAGGTGCCCTACATAGAGAGGAAGCAGAAATTGATAACGCAAAATTTTAAGCGATGAGACTCCCGTGCTTTTACTAGCTGTCTTCAGAAACCTGCATAGCATGGAATGGTTCACTTACCTGCTGCCCCTGGATGCTGTCATGGCAGGGGGAGGAAAGGGTAGGTATGCTAAATGGAGAGGGGAAGAGAGAGAGAGAGAGAGATCTAGAAGAGGTAGGTGTACTTAGTCACTAGGAGATTCTCAAATCTTTCTTTAGAAGTGGCAAATGAATGTGCATGATCAGAAATATACAGAACTTGGTCTAGAAGAGGGTAGGTGTGCTCACCAGAGAGGGAAAGAGGTAGGTGCACCACGTGGCTGTTGAGAGATATTATAGAACTTCATCTAGAAGAGGTAGGTGCACTAAGTCACTAGGGGATTATCAGATATTTGTTTAAAAGAGGTAGGTGTACTTAGTCACTGGGAGATTCTTAAATCTTTGTCTAGAAGAAGTAGGTGGACTTAGTCACTGGGAGAATCTCAGAAGAGAATCCAAGTAGAGGCAGATGCACTTTGTGACGGGGACTTTGAAATCTAGAGATTTATAGATCTTTAGCTAGAAGAGGTAGGTGCACTTAGTCACTGGGAGAGTCTTAGATCTTTGTCTAGAAGAGGTAGGTGCACTTAGTCACTGGGAGAATCCCAGAAGAGAATCCTGGAAGAGGTAGATAAACTTTGTTACAGGGAAGAAGAGGTAGGTGTACTTAGTCACTGGGAGATTCGTAGATCTTAGATCTCCAGAAGGGAATTCTAGAAGAGGTAGATGTACTTAGTGACGGGGGTGAAGAGGTAGGTGCATCGATCAGCGTTTTTTGGAAAGAGAGGAGACCCCGGTGCTCCTACCAGCTGTCTTCAGAAACCTGCATAGCAGGAAAAAGGTACTAGATCTTTGTCTAGAAGAGGTAGGTATACCCTGTCACTGGGAGAATCGTAGATCTTTGTCTAGAAGAGGTAGGTGTACCCAGTCACAGAGATTTTTAGAGATTTGTCTAGAAGAGGTAGGTGTACTTAGTCACTAGGAGATTCTTAGAGCTTTGTCTAGAAGAGGTAGGTGTACTTAGTCACTGGAGATACTTGGATTGTTGTCTAGAAGGGGTAGGTGTACTTAATTACTGGGAGATTCTTAGATCTTTGTCTAGAAGAGGTAGGTGTACTTAGTCGCTGGGAGAATCTCAGAAGAGAATTCTAGAAGAGGTAGATGTACTTAGTGACGGGGGGTGAAGAGGTAGGTGCACTGGACTTTTTTTGGAAACACGCAGAACTCGAAGAGATGAGACCCCGGTGCTCCTACCAGCTGTCCTCAGAAACCTACATAGCAAGGAAAGGTTCTAGATATTTTTTTAGACGAGGTAGGTGTACCTACGGTAGTCACTGAGAGATTCTTAGAGCTTTGTCTAGAAGAGGTAGGTGTAATTAGTCGCTGGAAGAATCTCAGAAGAGAATTCTAGAAGAGGTAGAGATGTACTTAGTGACGGGGGTGAAGAGGTAGGTGCATCGGTCAGTGTTTTTTGGAAACATGCAGAACTCGAAGAAACGAGACCCCGGTGCTCCTACAGCTGTCTTCAGAAACCTGCATATCAGGGAAAGGTGCTATATCTTTGTCTAGAAGAGGTAAGTGTATTTATTCACTGAGAGATTCTTAGATCTTCAGAGGGGAATTCTAGAAAAGGTAGGTGTACTTAGTCACTCACTGGGAGAAACTCAGAATTCTAGAAGAGGTAGATGTACTTAGTGACAGGAGTGAAGAGGTAGGTGTACTTAGTGACGGGAGTGAAGAGGTAGGTGTACTTAGTTACTGGGAGATTCTTAGATCTTCAGAGGGGAATTCTAGAAGAGGTAGGTTTACTTAGTTACTGGGAGAAACTCAGAAGAGAATTCTAGAAGAGGTAGATGTATTTTGTGACAGGGGTGAAGAGGTAGGTGTACTTAGCCACTGGGAGAAACTCAGAAGAGAATTCTATGAGAGGAAGGTGTACCAAGTCACTGGAAGATTCTTAGATCTTTGTCTAGAAGAGGTAGGTGTGCTTAGTTACTGGGAGAAACTCAGAAGAGAATTCTAGAAGAAGAGGTAGATGTACTTAGTGACAGGAGTGAAGAGGTAGGTGTACTTAGTGACGGGGGTGAAGAGGTAGGTGTACTTAGTTACTGGGAGATTCTTAGATCTTCAGAGGGGAATTCTAGAAGGGGTAGGTTTACTTAGTTACTGGGAGAAACTCGGAAAAGAGAATTCTAGAAGAGGTAGATGTACTTTGTGACGTGGGGTGAAGAGGTAGGTGTACTTAGTCACTGGGAGATTCATAGATCTTAGATCTTCAGAAGAGAATTCTAGAAGAGGTAGGTGTACCCAGTCACTGTGAGATTCTTAGATCTTTGTCTAGAAGAGGTAGGTGTACTTAGTTACTGGGAGAAACTCAGAAGAGAATTCTAAAAGAGGTAGATAAACTTTGTGACAGGGGAGAAGAGGTAGGTGTACTTAGTCACTGGGAGATTCGTAGATCTTAGATCTCCAGAAGGGAATTCTAGAAGAGGTAGATAAACTTCGTGACAGGGGAGAAGAGGTAGGTGTACTTAGTCACTGGGAGAAACTCAGAAGAGAATTCTAGAAGAGGTAGATGTACTTAGTGACAGGAGTGAAGAGGTAGGTGTACTTAGTGACGGGGGTGAAGAGGTAGGTGTACTTAGTTACTGGGAGATTCTTAGATCTTCAGAGGGGAATTCTAGAAGGGGTAGGTTTACTTAGTTACTGGGAGAAACTCGGAAAAGAGAATTCTAGAAGAGGTAGATGTACTTTGTGACGGGGGTGAAGAGGTAGGTGTACTTAGTCACTGGGAGATTCATAGATCTTAGATCTTCAGAAGAGAATTCTAGAATAGGTAGGTGTACCCAATCACTAGAAGATTCTTCGATCTTTGTCTAGAAGAGGTAGGTGTACTTAGTTACTGGGAGAAACTCAGAAGAGAATTCTAAAAGAGGTAGATAAACTTTGTGACAGGGGAGAAGAGGTAGGTGTACCCAGTCACTGGGAGATTCATAGATCTTAGATCTTCAGAAGAGAATTCTAGAAGAGGTAGGTGTACCCAGTCACTGGAAGATTCTTAGATCTTTGTCTAGAAGAGGTAGGTGCACTTAGTCACTGGAAGATTCTTAGATCTTTGTCTAGAAGAGGTAGGTGTACCCAATCACTGGAAGATTCTTAGATCTTTGTCTAGAAGAGGTAGGTGTACTTAGTCACTGGAAGATTCTTAGATCTTTGTCTAGAAGAGGTAGGTGTACCCAGTCACTGGAAGATTCTTAGATCTTTGTCTAGAAGAGGTAGGTGCACTTAGTCACTGGAAGATTCTTAGATCTTTGTCTAGAAGAGGTAGGTGTACCCAATCACTGGAAGATTCTTAGATCTTTGTCTAGAAGAGGTAGGTGTACTTAGTCAGTGGGAGAATCTCAGAAGAGAATTCTAGAAGAGGTAGATGTACTTAGTGACGGGGGGGGGGGGGGTGAAGAGGTAGGTGCATTGGTCAGTATTTTTTGGAAACACGCAGAACTCGTAGAGATGAGACCCCGGGGCTCCTACCAGCTGTCTTTAGAAACCTGCATAGCAGGAAAAAGGTGCACTTACCTGCTGTCCCTGGAAGCTCTC
This sequence comes from Lithobates sylvaticus, assembly GCA_028564925.1. NCBI lineage: Eukaryota > Metazoa > Chordata > Amphibia > Anura > Ranidae > Lithobates > Lithobates sylvaticus. The sequence goes on from CM053035.1 coordinate 6,024,432, forward strand.
ATGGCAGGGGGTGGAAGAGGTAGGTGCACTTACCAGGAGGAGATCCAGAAGGAATTCCATACAGTGCAGCCTAGGGGGTACAATCCATGCGAAGAGGTCCTGTAAGTGTCCGGGAAGTCAGGGAAGTCAGGATCCGTTGGGAAGTGGAGCAGGGACTGGTCTGCAGAGCTCAGCTCCCAGCACACACACAACACGTCAGGGCTGAACCCGCCTCTCCAAATAGGGGAAAAGACATCCAAAAATCCTCCTCTGCCCACTGCGGGGAAAGAAAGGAGGGACAGTGGTGAGCTCAGTCCCAGGCCAGGACCGTCCAGGCGCCCAGTCCCAGCACAGACATCGCTCTGGTATAGGGGGGGGGGGATCAGGTACAGGCTGATACAAGGAGGGAGGGGATTGGGATGGGATGGCATCTGCTCTGCTGTCTCTAGGAATTTCATCATAGTCTAATAGCTGAGGAATTCCTGGCTGGACTTGATGGCACCAAGGGGTTTATACGTAGCGGGCCGGCCTGCCTATATCTCTCTATAGGATCGCGGCGCAAGGAGGCGCCACGCCGCCGAGCGACCGCTGCCCATGGCCCGTTGACGCAGGAGAGGCAGTTTAAATGAGCAGGAGGCACCAAGCGCCTAACAGTATGGCAGACATCGATTAAATATTCAGCCTATCAAAATTTCTGCGAAACGCTTATGACATCAACGCGCCACTTATGGCTTTCGCGCTACTTTTCGAATGAAGGCGCGCAAAAGGTAAGTCACTACGCGCGTGCTCACCCAATGCGATCGCGCACTTTTTATTTTCCATTAAAACCTGCGCGTTTACCATCATGAAAAACGCGCGCAGCAAAGAAAGGCCAATGGGCGACACCTGAACGACGATCGTTTCTCAAGAAAATGTCGGATTCGCAAAAAAAAAAAGTCGCAAATGTTACGCAAATGTTGGTAAAACGGCCGTTTACCTGTCGAAATCCTGACCGATCCTTAGATATCTTATCACCAGCTCAGACAATTCCATTTCCTGCCCTCCTCAATGGACCCGCCTGAGAAATCCAAAGCTTTACCCGCCTAAAGAGAGCGCCATCGAAAAGGAGCGACGACACTACGCGATATTCCTTTTTTGGAGGTGACGTCAACACCAAATGTGCTGCAAAAAAAAAAAACCGGATCGAATGTTGTTTGTGCAGTAAATTTAGCTGTCCCAGTACAATGCTTTAGTGAATAATAAAAAAATAAAAAAAAAAAGGATAATAAAAACGTAGCAAATAATGTAAAAAATAAAACAATGGAGGATGTTATTTTACAAAATGAATAGTTATGGAAGTTGACAAACGCACCGCGAGAAATTGCGACAGGGGAATGATGTGCCAAACCATTGCAAAAAGAAAAAAAAATTGCAACAAGCGATCTATTATGAGACCGGCGTTTTTAAGGAGTCCTGCGTCACCTAGTGCTTGCCGCACGAATGCCCCCTTTCCTCGCACCCAAGATCTGTACAGTCTTTTCTTACAAACTGCAACATTTCTGTGAAACCGTATAAACAGGGATGTTCCCATTTCGGACACAAACATCGAACATGTTTTGTAAATCCTCGTGCTATTAAAAAAAAAAGATCTTTTATCAGGGTGGTGCCCATAAACCGTTACATGGCGCCTCAACTCAGCACTGGGCATGATACTCTGGTGAGGGTTGTTTAGTGGGCGTGATACTCCATTAAGGGTCATTTAGTGGGTACTATACACCGGTGAGGGTCATCAGTGGGTATGATACTCAGTTGAGGGCCATTTAGTGGGTACGATACTCAGTTGAGGGTCCTTTAGTGGGTACGATACTCAGTTGAGGGTCCTTTAGTGGGTACGATACTCCGATGAGGGTCCTTTAGTGGGTATAATACTCCGATGAGGGTCCTTTAGTGGGTACGATACTCCGTTGAGGGCCATTTAGTGGGTACGATACTCAGTTGAGGGTCCTTTAGTGGGTACGATACTCAGTTGAGGGTCCTTTAGTGGGTACGATACTCTGATGAGGGTCCTTTAGTGGGTATGATACTCCGTTGAGTGTCCTTTAGTGGGTACGATACTCCGATGAGGGTCCTTTAGTGGGTATGATACTCCGTTGAGTGTCCTTTAGTGGGTATGATACTCCGATGAGGGTCCTTTAATGGATACGATTCTCAGATGAGGGTCCTTTACTGGGTACGATACTCCGATGAGGGACCTTTAGTGGGTACGATACTCCGTTGAGTGTCCTTTAGTGGGTACGATACTCCGTTGAGTGTCCTTTAGTGGGTACGATACTCCGATGAGGGACCTTTAGTGGGTACGATACTCCGTTGAGTGTCCTTTAGTGGGTACGATACTCCGATGAGGGTCCTTTAGTGGGTACGATACTCCGTTGAGTGTCCTTTAGTGGGTACGATACTCCGATGAGGGTCCTTTAGTGGGTATGAAACTCCGTTGAGTGTCCTTTAGTGGGTACGATACTCCGATGAGGGTCCTTTAGTGGGTACGATACTCCGATGAGGGTCCTTTAATGGATACGATTCTCAGATGAGGGTCCTTTAATGGATACGATTCTCAGATGAGGGTCCTTTACTGGGTACGATACTCCGATGAGGGACCTTTAGTGGGTACGATACTCCGTTGAGTGTCCTTTAGTGGGTACGATACTCCGATGAGGGACCTTTAGTGGGTACGATACTCCGTTGAGTGTCCTTTAGTGGGTACGATACTCCGATGAGGGTCCTTTAGTGGATACGATTCTCCGATGAGGGTCCTTTAGTGGGTACGATACTCTGATGAGGGACCTTTAGTGGGTATGATACTCCGATGAGGGTCCTTTAGTGGGTACGATACTCCGATGAGGGTCCTTTAGTGGGTATGATACTGGGTTGAGGGTCATTTAGTGGATACCATTCTCCGATGAGGGTTATTTAGATGATAAGATGCCAAGATGAGGCTCATTTAGTGGGTACGATACTCCGGTGAGGGTCCTTTAGTGGATAAGATGAGGGTCATTTAGTGGGTATGATACTCTGGTGAGGGTTATCAGTGGATACAATACACTGGTGAGGGTCATCAGTGGGTATGATACTCAGTTGAGGGCCATTTAGAGGGTACGATACTCAGTTGAGGGCCATTTAGTGGGTACGATACTCAGTTGAGGGCCATTTAGTGGGTACGATACTCAGTTGACGGACCTTTAGTGGGTATGATACTCAGTTGAGGGTCCATTAGTGGATGAGATGCCAAGATGAGGGTCATTTAGTGGGTATAAGTGGATACAATACATTGGTAAGGGTCATCAGTGGGTACGATACTCAGTTGAGGGACCTTTAGTGGATGAGATGCCAAGATGGGGGTCATTTAGTGGGTATGATACTCTGGTGAGGGTTATCAGTGGATACAATACACCGGTAAGGGTCATCAGTGGGTACGATACTCTGATGACTGACCTTTAGTTGGTATGATACTCAGTTGGGAGACATTTAAGGAGGTGAGAAACTCCGACACGGGTCCTTTAGTTGATACGATACACCGATGAGGGCCATTTAGTGGGTTTGACACTCTGCAGAGGGTCCTTTAGTGGGCAGGATACTCAGATGAGGGTCCTTTAGTGGGCAGGATACTCAGATGAGGGTCCTTTAGTGGGCAGGATACTCAGATGAGGGTCCTTTAGTGGGCAGGATACTCAGATGAGGGTCCTTTAGTGGGCAGGATACTCAGATGAGGGTCCTTTAGTGGGCAGGATACTCAGATGAGGGTCCTTTAGTGGGCAGGATACTCAGATGAGGGTCCTTTAGTGGGCAGGATACTCAGATGAGGGTCCTTTAGTGGGCAGGATACTCAGATGAGGGTCCTTTAGTGGGCAGGATACTCAGATGAGGGTCCTTTAGTGGGCAGGATACTCAGATGAGGGTCCTTTAGTGGGCAGGATACTCTGGTCTTTTAGAGGCCAGAAAAATAGCTGGTTACCATTGGTGAAGAGGAAGCCAAGAGTGGAAGGATTGGACTTGGCTTTGAACTGGTTAGAAAATCTCAGAAACTCATCTGACCAGTTTCTCGTGGGAAGGAAGGGGCACCAGTTTTTTCATTTTGTTAAAACGCAGAATGCCCAGCGATGGCAGCTGTAAGTGTTAACTTCTGTCTGTTGGGATCTCCGAGGCTCAGTTTTATCCAGAACATGCCGAGATTTGTGCATTCGTGACGCAAATTACAATGTCCCCATTGTGGGAGGGGCAGTGACGCAAACTACTGCAGGAAATCTCCCCATTGTGGGAGGGGCAAAGACAAACTACTGAAGGGAAATCTCCCCATTGTGGGAGGGGCAGAGACGCAAACTACTGAAGGGAAATCTCCCCATTGTGGGAGGGGCAGACACAAACTACTTTAGGAGATCTCATCATTGTGGGAGGGGCAGAGACACAAACTACTGCAGGAAACGTCCCCATTGTGGGAGGGGCAGAGATGCAAACTACTGAAGGGAAATCTCCCCATTGTGGGAGGGGCAGAGACGCAAACTACTGAAGGGAAATCTCCCCATCGTGGGAGGGGCAGAGACACAAACTACTTTAGGAGATCTCATCATTGTGGGAGGGGAAGAGACACAAACTACTGGAGGAAATCTCCACATTGTGGGAGGGGAAGAGACACAAACTACTTTAGGAAATCTCATCATTGTGGGAGGGGCAGAGACACAAACTACTGAAGGGAAATCTCCCCATTGTGGGAGGGACAGACACACAAACTACTGAAGGGAAATCTCCCCATCGTGGGAGGGGCAGAGACGCAAACTACTGAAGGAAATCTCATCATTGTGGGAGGGGCAGAGATGCAAACTACTGAAGGGAAATCTCATCATTGTGGGAGGGACAGACACACAAACTACTGAAGGGAAATCTCCCCATTGTGGGAGGGACAGACACAAACTACTGAAGGGAAATCTCCCCATTGTGGGAGGTACAGACACACAAACTACTGAAGGGAAATCTCCACATTGTGGGAGGGGCAGACACACAAACTACTGAAGGGAAATCTCCCCATCGTGGGAGGGGCAGAGACGCAAACTACTTTAGATCTCATCATTGTGGGAGGGGCAGAGACCCAAACTACTGAAGGGAAATCTCCCCATTGTGGGAGGGGCAGTGACAAATTACAAAGGGGGTTGGTGAATTAAGGGAAGATGGAGTAAAGACAAAAAAAACTTCCTAGAACTTTTTACACTTGACATTGCACTCTTCCATTAGTAATTTGGTGCTTCAAGAGTTAAATCTGGCACAAGGACAAGCACTGGCCACAATGAGGGGAGCTGCGCAGTCTTGACCATTAGGTGGCGCCCCCACACAAGCCGGTTAACACTGCAATGTGCACCCCACAGTACAGAGAGGTCAGGGATAGAATAATCTGCAGCATACGGATCTGTCAGGGGATAATAATATATTGGACATATAGATCCAAATGGAGAAAAGTGGAATATTCTGCAGCATCCTTCCAGCGCAGAGCGACCTTATGGTGAAAGGGAAGATTTATAAATCTTACGGTTCCAGTAATTAGTCACAAGATAAACATTTGTGTGAAGGAGCCATTGAGAGAGACGTGTGGGTTGTGCTTTAACTATGGAATTCTATAAAAGGCTGACCGCACATTTCCTCTCCAACCAATTACAAATGTCACAATTCTAAAATCACAAATCCATTCTAGATGAATACAGGAATCTGTTTTTATTTTAGCCTCCAATATTTGCCACACAGCAGGAGAAGAAGAAGAGGGAAGGGGAGCGCTCAACCAATCAGAAGAGAGGATGAGGGAGTCAGAATACTTGGGGAGGTCACATGGCGAAAAAGGTAGAACATATTTGGTGGCATATAAAATGGACCCCGAGGATATTATCGGTGTCTGGAGTTCTGCTTTAAATGCTGCAGCCAGTCAAGCAAGAAAGCCAAAGTTTTATTCATCATAAACATCTATTCCTGTAACAAGCAGAAAAGTCTGAGTTTAACCCTTGCAGGACTGCTATACATCATCCCGACTCATTCAGGCTACCATCCCCCTTCCTCAAGATACAATTCCTGGACCATCCCATCCTTCCTCAGGACATCTTGGATCCTCCGACCCTTCCTCAGGACGACATCTTGGATCCTCCGACCCTTCCTCAGGACGACATCTTGGATCCTCCGACCATCCCTCGGGACCATATCTTGGATCCTCCCACCCTTCCTCAGGACACCATCCTGGACCCTCCGACCATCCCTCGGGACCATATCTTGGATCCTCTGACCCTTCCTCAGGACACCATCCTGGACCCTCCTACCATCCTTCGGGACCATATCATGGATCCTCCCACCCTTCCTCAGGACACCATCCTGGACCCTCCCACCCTTCCTCAGGAACCTTATCTTGGATCCTCCCACTCTTCTTCTGGACACCATCCTGGTCTCCCTTACCCTTCCTCACGACGACAACTTGGATCCTCCCACCCTTCCTCAGGACACCATCCTGGACCCTCCCACCCTTCCTCAGGACCATATCTTGGATCCTCCCACTCTTCTTCTGGACACCATCCTGGTCTCTCTTACCCTTCCTCACGACGACAACTTGGATCCTCCCACCCTTCCTCAGGACACCATCCTGGACCCTCCCACCCTTCCTCAGGACCATATCTTGGATCCTCCCACTCTTCTTCTGGACACCATCCTGGTCTCTCTTATCCTTCCTCATGACGACAACTTGGATACTCCTACCCTTCCTCAGGACACCATCCTGGACCCTCCCACCTTTTCTCAGGAGACAATCTCGGGCCTTCCCACCCTTCCTCGGGAGGCCATCTTGGACCCCTTCCTTAGCACACCATTGTGGACCATTAATGACTAACCTATCCTTCCTCAGGACACCATCCTAAACCCTGCTGCCCTTCCTCAAGATACCATCCTGGGCCCCTTCCCAGGACATCTCGGACCCTACAGCCCTTCCTCAGGACACCATCCTGGACCCTCCCACCCTTCCTCAGGACAACATCTTGGATCCTTCTACCCTTCCTCGGGACACCATCCTGGACCCTCCCACCTTTTCTCAGATCATCGCGGGCCTTCCCTTCCTTCCTCTGGGCACCATCTTGGACCCTGTCCTTAGCACACCATTGTTGACCAGTCATGACTAACCCATCATTCAGGACACCATCCAGGACTAACCCATCCTTCCTCAGAATACCTTCCAACTCTTCTTCAGGACACCACCCAGGCCCCTCCCACTCTTCCTCAGACACAATCCTGGCTCTTTCCACCCTTCCTCAGCACACCATTCTGAACAATCCTGCTCTTCCCCAGGGCACTACCCTGGACCATCCCCTTCCCTTCCTCAGAACATCTGGAACCATCTCACCCTTCTTCAGGGACTTTTGGATCATGCACCAGGGGTGTAGTTCATGCCATTTCAAAGTCCACGTGCACATGATTTTATCAGCCTTTCCTTTGGCACTGCAGAGTAATTTTATCAGCAAAAATAAGAGTCGAAAAAAATAAAATAAAAATAAAAAAAAAAGACAGACAATTTTTTGCTTCTTTTACATTTTATTTATTGTCCCAACAACTCCGATATTAAATATAAAACAAAATAGTTGTAGTTGTGCCCAGAAGAGCCGGAGAAGTTGTCCGCTGTCGAGAACGTGACGAAAGGGGCCTGGAGGAACCGGGATTCTTGCTGGGCTTCCGTTATCTCATCCGTAGAAGTCACTGTTCCTGCAACAAAGCAAGCCGAGAACACGACTTATCTGTGTGTCTGTGAGACGGTTAGACAGATAACAATTCAGATCGAGTAAATAAACTCAGCTAAACGCACATATCTGAGGAAAGGAGTTTGTGTATATTCTGTATGGTCAGATGTTTGGGGACCATTACACTTATACGAGCTTGTTGGACATCCCAATCCAAAACCATGGCCATGAATTTGGAACCTCCATCCCTCCCATCAATGGACATTAATATGGGGTTGCCCTACTTTGTGGCTGCAACAACCTCCACTTCTAGCCTCTAGTTGGGCACAAAAAAAAAAAAAAAATTTTGGTGCCCAACTAGAGGCTAGAAGTGGAGGTTGTTACAGCCACAAAGTTTTTATTGGGCTTCCAATTCATCTCAAATTAGGGTTGAGGTCAGGGCTCTATGCAGAACACTTGAGTTCCTCCACACCACACTGGTCACACCATTGCCTTTATGGAGCTGGCTTTGTATACAAAAAAATAAAATAAAAAAAATAAATAAAATAATTGTATAATTGTACCAGTGTGCATCTTCCACCACCAAACGTGTAGGCGGCCAGTTCCTGTAGAAGTCTCACACGGAGACTCGGTCGCCCCCTTTAAGCCGCCAGCAGAGCAAGGCCACATTCCCAGGCTCCTTTGCTGTGAATAAATAACGGCTCCAATAGTTCCCTAATAGTTTCCACACTCATCCCCAGCAGCCATTAAATAATTAGGCAGTTAGCGGCCCTTCAGCCATTAAGCAGCACAACACATTTGGAGGCAATTAGGGATTTAACTGTTCCTGGACCCCGCAACTCCTCCTGATGGCGGTCCTGGATTCAGAATGTGCTTCGCCCTCCCAGATTTCCATGTCTATGATGAAGATGGGACAGGAACGGTGAGCGTGCCCCGTGTTTTGTGGAAGGCCCCCCCCCCCCCCCGAATTTATGGTTTGATGGGCTGTTTCCAGAATGCAGTGAACATTATTTATAAAGCTTATGTTGATGATCGATAAGTCTCTACAACATGCAAATCAGACTCAACACACTCCTTATCCCCCTCCCCTATAAACTGGTCACTGCTGTACCCAAAAGTGTGCACATCACTTAAGTCCCGCCAAGGCAACCAACTGTTTTTCCCAGCCCCCACCATGGGCAGCCGACCCTACTATCCCAGCCCCCCCCCAAAGGGCTGCTAACATTCTCTTCACCCCCCCAGCCCCGCCCAAAGGGCAGCCGACCCTTTTCCCCTCAGCCCTCCCCAAGGGCGGCCGACCCTTTTCCCCCCAGCCCTCCCCAAGGGCGGCCGACCCTTTTCCCCCCAGCCCTCCCCAAGGGCTGCCGACCCTTTTTCCCCCAGCTGCACCCCACCCCCCCCCAAGGGCGGCCGACCCTTTTTCCCCCAGCCGCCCCCCTCCCAAAGGACGGCCGACCCTTTTTCCCCAGCCCGCCCCCCCCCCCCCCCCCAAGGGCGGCCGACCCTTTTTCCCCCAGCCGCCCCCCCCCCAGAATGTGCTGCCGCCCCCCCCTCCCCAAGGGCGGCCGACCCTTTTCCCCCAGCCCTCCCCAAGGGCTGCCGACCCTTTTTCCCCCAGCTGCACCCCTCCCCAAGGGTGGCCGACCCTTTTCCCCCCCCGCCCCGCCCCCCCCGAGCCGCCCCCCCCCGCCCCCCCCCCCTCCCAAAGGCCCCCCCGCCCCCCCCAAGGGCGGCCGACCCTTTTTCCCCAGCCGCCCCCCCCCCACCCCAAGGGCGGCCGACCTTTTCCCCAGCCGCCCCCCCCCCCCCCCCCCCCCCAAGGGCGGCCGACCCTTTTCCCCAGCCGCCCCCCCCCCCCCTCTCCCCAAGGCCCCCCCCCCCCCCCCGAGGGCTGCCGACCCTTTTTCCCCAGCCGCCCCCCCCCCCCCCCCTCCCCAAGGGCGGCCGACCCTTTTTCCCCAGCCCGCCCCCCCCCCCCCCCCCCCCCAAGGGCGGCCGACCCTTTTTCCCCACCCCCCCCCGCCGGGCAGCCCCCCCCCCCGCCCCCCCCCCCAAGGGCCGGCCGCCCCCCCTCCCCAAGGGTGGCCGACCCTTTATCCCCAGCCGCCCCCCCCTCCCCAAGGGCGGCCGCCGACCCCACCGCCCCCCCCTTTTTTCCCCAGCCGCCCCCCCCTCCCCAAGGGCGGCCGACCCTTTTCCCCCAGCCCTCCCCAAGGGCGGCCAACCCTTTCCCCCCCCCTCGCCACAAGGGGCTGACGACAATTCTCCCAGGACACGACCCCAGACAAGAAGTAACAGCAGGATACCGGGGACAGAAGAGGTGCGGTTAAAAAAATAAATAAATAAATAATGTAATCCTAACGTGGTCCTGGCAGGATAAAGACTTGGCGGACATTTCTGAACTGTTTCTTAGGGTGCCGGGGGGCTGTCGTGCTCATCTTTGCTTTACTACTTAACAAATCACTGAGCCATTAAATTCACCTGCATTATATGCTCATCAGGAACTTAAGTAAATGGTTGCTAGAGGCAACAAGGATCAGCCAACCGGTTTGTACGTCTGCAGTACTCACTTTAACAAACTTCCCGTGAAGAAGGTACGGTGACTTGAAGTCACTCTGACAGTTGGAATACGCCATTCCTAAACCGATACCAGAGGAGAAGGCGATGGGCCACGTCCTCCCTGGGAAAGAAAGTCAAAGATTTCATGAACCTTTAGTAGGCGACTCGTCACCAGACATTTCCTTAAAGGATCACTTCACTCATTCAAAAGAGATATTACAGCGTTTCTGTGCACCCGCTGTGCCCATTATGAGGGGTTCCCACCATCCCTGTGCTGAGTTCCCGGGTCTGTACACCTGCTGTGCCCATTATGAGGGGTTCCCACCATCCCTGTGCTGAGTTCCCGGGGTCTGTACACCCGCTGTGCCCATTATGAGGGGTTCCCACCATCCCTGTGCGAGTTCCCGGGTCTGTACACCTGCTGTGGCCATTATGAGGGGTTCTCACCATCCCTGTGCTGAGTTCCCGGGTCTGTACACCCGCTGTGCCCATTATGAGGGTTCCCACCATCCCTGTGCCGAGTTCCAGGGTCTGTACACCCGCTGTGCCCATTATGAGGGGTCCCATCATCCCTGTGCCGAGTTCCCGGGTCTGTACACCCGCTGTGCCCATTAAGGGGGGTTCCCACCAACCCTGTGCAGAGTTCCCGGGTCTGTACACCCGCTGTGCCCATTATGAGGGGTTACCCCCATCCCTGTGCCGAGTTCCCGGGTCTGTACACCCGCTGTGCCCATTATGAGGGGTTCCCACCATCCCCGTTCCGAGTTCCCGGGTCTGTACACTGCTGTGCCCATTATGAGGGTTCCCACCATCCCTGTGCTGAGTTCCTGGGTCTGTACACCCGCTGTGCCCATTATGAGGGGTTCTCACCATCCCTGTGCTGAGTTCCGGGTCTGTACCCCCGCTGTGCCCATTATGAGGAGTTCCCACCATCCCTGTGCTGAGTTCCCGGGTCTGTACACCCGCTGTGCCCATTATGAGGGGTTCCCACCATCCCTGTTCCGAGTTCCCGGGTCTGTACACCCGCTGTGCCATTATGAGGGGTTCCCACCATCCCTGTGCTGAGTGCCCAGGTCTGTACACCTGCTGTGCCCATTATGAGGTGTTCCCACCATCCCTGTGCTGAGTTCCCGGGTCTGTACACCCGCTGTGCCCATTATGAGGGGTTCCCACCATCCCCGTTCCGAGTTCCCGGGTCTGTACACCCGCTGTGCCATTATGAGAGGTTCCCACCATCCCTGTGCTGAGTTCCCGGGTCTGTACACACGCTGTGCCCATTATGAGGGGTTCCCACCATCCCCGTTCCGAGTTCCCGGGTCTGTACACCCGCTGTGCCCATTATGAGGGGTTCCCACCATCCCCGTTCCGAGTTCCCGGGTCTGTACACCCGCTGTGCCCATTATGAGGTGTTCCCACCATCCCTGTGCTGAGTTCCCAGGTCTGTACACCGCTGTGCCCATTATGAGGGGTTCCCACCATCCCTGACTCTGTAGGAGTGGCTTCTCTAAAGGTGATGGGCGTTGCCAATGCAGCGATCTCACTGGCAGGGAAGAGGCGGGGCAGGGGCACGTTGCCACCCTCTTTATACTAACAAGCCAGCGGTCGGAGCACATTAAAGATCTTATGACAAATTACAAGTATTACCAGCGATGCATTTACCGGGAGGACTAAAGATGGGAAAAACGGGCAGGAGGGGGTTAAATACTCACTTTTGAAGAAAACGACTGAAAACACGATCCCCAAGCCAAGGCCGGCACCTGGAGAGAGAACACAATAGACTTCATGACGGATCTATTTATTTAATGACACATAATTTCCATGTCCAATTGGCATGTGCCTGAGCAGGCAGAATCAATACGCCGCGGCGGCTCGCAGGCCGTGTCCACACTTGCAGGTTTTGCTGTGAATTGCGCTGTGATCGCCTTCCAAAATATGCATTTACAGCGCCGGGGATCGACGTGACTCACGCGAGCGCAGCTATATCCTACGGTGATGTGGGGGGGAAATATCCCTTCAATGTGTGGACCCCCCCCCCACAAATATCCCGTTCAATGTGTGGACCCCCCCCACAAATATCCCGTTCAATGTGTGGACCCCCCCCCACACAAATATCCCTTCGATGTAAGGACCCCCCACACAAATATCCCGTTCAATGTGTGGAACCCCCCCCCACACACAAAATATCCCTTCAATGTGTGGACCCCCCCCCCAAATATCCCTTCAATGTGTGCCCCCCCCCCCACAAATATCCCTTCAATGTGTGGACCCCCCCCACACAAATATCCCTTCAATGTGTGGACCCCCCCCCACAAATATCACTTCAATGTGTGGACCCCCCCCCCCCACACAAATATCCCTTCAATGTGTGGACCCCCCCCCCCCCACAAATATCCCTTCAATGTGTGGACCCCCCCCCACAAATATCCCTTCAATGTGTGGACCCCCCCCCCCCACAAATATCCCTTCAATGTGTGGACCCCCCCCCCCCACAAATATCCCTTCAATGTGTGGACCCCCCCCCCCACAAACCCCCCCCCCCACAAATATCCCTTCAATGTGTGGCCCCCCCCCCCCACAAATATCCCTTCAATGTGTGGACCCCCCCCCACAAATATCCCTTCAATGTGTGGACCCCCCCCCCCCACAAATATCCCTTCAATGTGTGGACCCCCCCCCCCCACAAATATCCCTTCAATGTGTGGACCCCCCCCCCCCCACAAATATCCCTTCAATGCTCTGTGCAAATCCCCCCCCCCACAAATAGTGCCTATCCCCCTCCAATGTGTGGACCCCCCCCCACAAATATCCCTTCAATTGTGTGGACCCCCCCCCCCCCCCCACAAAACGAAAACAAAAATAATCAAAAAAAAAAAAAAAAAAAAAAAACACTTCAATGCTCATGTGCTAAAAAAAAAAAAAAAAGGAAACACAACACAAAAATCCCAATCTGAAGAGGTCAATATTGGTGCGCGTCCCCCCGATGTTTTGCCTCTCACATCGGTGCCAAGGAGCCCCTAATTCACTCCGTCTCTCTGGTGCATACAATGCACAGCTGCCGCGCTTAATTGCGCTTTAGGATAATTACTACTCCCCCCCCCTATGAGCCTGGAGAGTGGACAAACCGCCCTGCCGCCCCCCTCGCATTTTGTTCCTTGCGCCTGTACAGAACGACGCGGTTGATCCAAGCGCTCTTCTGGCGCCAACCTAACAGTGGCACCGTTTTATGGATCTGGTCTTTACAACACTATTCAAATTAAAAAAATTGGCTTAAACACCGGTGGTTAATAAAAAATAATATATATGAGATATAAAAAACTGAATTAGTCAACTCTCGTAGCGTCTCCATCTCAAGTTCTGTTGAATTATCTATTTTGAATCCCACCTGCAGGACTGCAGCCTTTGCGGGAGCACTGGCACCTTTACAGAGCCGGGAGGTATAACTTTTTTTTTTTTTTAATCGGATTTCCGATTAGATCACAGCCAGTGAGGAGGGGGTGGGAGGTGGTGGGGGGGTGGGGGGGCTGTGATTGGCCATCCCCGTCCTCCCTCCTAATCACATGATTGGGGATGCTCTGTGCAAAACCTTTACAGAGCCGGGAGGTATAACTTTTTTTTTTTTTTTAATCTTTCCGCCCAGCTCCCGATCTTCACTGTGTGACGGGGAGCCGTAGGTGACAGCGCAGTCAGTGCTGGAGGGGCAAACGTGACTGAATGCGCCCCTAGCACAAAATAGACAGTGCCTTGAAAAGTATTCACACCCCTTGACATTCCCCACATTTTCTCACGTTACAACCAAAAACATAAAAATGTATTTTATTGGGATTTTATGTGATGGACCAACAAAGTGTCACATAATTGTGAAGTGGAAGGAAAATGATACAAATAAATATGTGAAAAAGTATTTTTTTTAGAAACTTTTTGGGGAGTAAAACATATGCAAGCCAGAGCCTTGGAATCAAATTAAAAACAAAAAAACGGAGAAAAAAAAAAAAATAATATAAAAAAAAAAAAAAAAAAAAAAAAAAAAAAAAAAAACACAACACTTCCCCAAATGCTCATCCGCCAGCTGAAATAGGAGGAAAAAAAAAAAAAAAAGAAAAAAGAAAAGTGAAAAACAAAACTCCCCGAATGCTGGAAAGAGGGAATAATTTGTGCGCGGTCCCCTCCCCGGGATGTTTTTGTGCCTCTCACATCGGCTGCCAAGAGAGCCTCTAATTCACTCCGGTCTCTCTGGTGCCATTACAATAGCACAGCTGGCCGCGGCTTTATTGCGCTATTAGGGATAATTACTATCTGGGAGGACTGGAGAGTGGACAAACCGCCTGACCTGCACCCCCTCGCATTTTTTTTCCCTTGCGCCTGTACAGGACGGACGCGGTTGGGATCCAAGCGCTCTTCTTGGGTCGCCAACCCAACAGTGGCAGACGGTTCTTATGGATTCCTGGTCTTTTAACAAAACTAATTCAAATTAAAAAAAAAATTGGCTTAAAACCACCCCGGGGTGGGTATAATAAAAAAAAATAAAATATATATATATATATATATAAAAAAACTGAATTTAGTCATCTCTGTAGCCGTCTTTCCATCTCCAAAGTTACCTGTTGCAATTATCTCAAATTATTAGAATCCCCACCAATCGCAAAGGACTTGCAGGACTTTTGCGGGAACGCACTGTCACCTGTCGATCACAACGCAGGTTGACAGAAAAGGGCCGTCATTGGTGGAAATGTAGAATTGATCATTGGAATTTTTTTGACTGTATGTAGTAAATTTTTTTTTTTTTTTTTTTTAAGAGGATCTTCAGTCCCTCCTATGAAAAAATTAAACAGCAGCTACGAATACTGTGGCTGCGGACATTTAATAAAAAAGGACACTTACTTGTCCAAGTACTCGTCGCTGGCTTCCCACTGCACATGCACGAGTGGCGCGCAGGGTTCAGGAGCGCGCTGCGTACAGCGCGCAGGGTTCAGGAGCACGATGCGTACAGCGCGCAGGGTTCAGGAGCGCGATGCGTACAGCGCGCAGGGTTCAGGAGCGCGATGCGTACAGCGCGCAGGGTTCAGGAGCGCGATGCGTACAGCGCGCAGGGTTCAGGAGCGCGATGCGTACAGCGCGCAGGGTTCAGGAGAGCGATGCGTACAGCGCGCAGGGTTCAGGAGAGCGATGCGTACAGCGCGTAGGGTTCAGGAGAGCGATGCGTACAGCGCGCAGGGTTCAGGAGCGCGCTGCGTACAGCCCGCAGGGTTCAGGAGCGCGCTGCGTACAGCCCGCAGGGTTCAGGAGCACGCTGCGTACTGCGCCCAGGGTTCAGGAGCACGCTGCGTACTGCGCCCAGGAGCGCGCTGCGTACTGCGCCCAGGGTTCAGGAGCGCGTTGCGTACTGCGCCCAGGGTTCAGGAGCGCGCTGCGTACTGCGCCCAGGGTTCAGGAGCGCGCTGCGTACTGCGCCCAGGGTTCAGGAGCGCGCTGCGTACTGCGCCCAGGGTTCAGGAGCGCGCTGCGTACTGCGCCCAGGGTTCAGGAGCGCGCTGCGTACTGCGCCCAGGGTTCAGGAGCGCGCTGCGTACTGCGCGCAGGGTTCAGGAGCGCGCGATACGAACAGCGCGAAGGGTCCAGGAGCGCGCGCTACGTACAGCGCGCAGGGTCCAGGAGCGCGCGCTACGTACAGCGCGCAGTGTCCAGGAGCGCGCTAAGTACAGCGCGCAGGGTTCAGGAGCGCGCTAAGTACAGCGCGCAGGGTCCAGGAGCGCGCTACGTACAGAGCACTACATACAGGCTGCAGTTCCAGGGATGCCCTATGTACAGAGTGCCCCTTGTAGGGAGATTGTGCCCTCTTAGATTCTAGAGAGCTGCCCCCGTTGTGCCCCTCTGACTGCATGCAGGGATCTGTTAGTTCCGGGAGTCGCTGAGAGCGCGGCTGTCTCATGTAAAACACTAGAAGTAGCCGCTTCAACACACATTACACAGACATGGTCCAAGGTTAACATCTGGAAACCTGCCTGGAGAAATGCCATCAGCCATCACTGGAGTGCATGGAGACAGGAAGCAGCTGTACAGAGGCTGCAGGAGATCAGCAACAAAGGATGAAAAAAAAAAAAAAAAAAAAGGGTTTTTATTTTGTGACGGAAAACTAAAATCGTATTAACCACTTCAGTCCCTACTGTGGACGGGCGGCTCGTACAACGATGTACCTCTACGATTGGCTCCAATCACAGAGGGATTTTGTCAGCAGGTCCCGGCCAATGATTCATGGCTGAGACCTGCTGATTAGCTGTGTCCAATCGCAGCCCAGAGCCCTGTGTTTACAATCAGCAAAGGGCTCTGTACAGAGGAAACGATCTTTGTTTCTCATCCCTGCAAAGCAAGGAGAAGAAACAAAAGCTTTTGGAAGAAATCAGCGCACACAACACATTGTTAGGAACAGTTAACCCCTTTGATTACCCCGAGATGTTAACCCTTTTTCAGCCAGTGTCATTAGTACAGTGAATAGTATGATCAATATTAGTGTCACTGGTGATATCAGCAGTTAGTGTCCGATTGTCCACCACACTATTAAGTCACTGATCACCGCCATTACTACCCTTGTATTAAATACGTGTTTATAATCATCAATTTCATCGATTTTTTTTACTGCTCCCTTTTGTAAAATGTTTATTTCCCCATCTGCAGCTCTCAACCGTGCCCCGTGTGTGACCCTCTGCCGGTGTTTATCGGGGGGGTCACTGCCATAGTAGGACTTTGCCCGAATAATCGCCATATCAAATCCTCCTCGTTGTCGTTTGGAGCGTCCCATACCGGCGCTCAAGGAATCGTTCGGCTTGCACCATCATGGAGAGATGATGGGACACCTACCACTGGCCAATCGTAGAGCGAGGGGTCCCCCCAGAAACATAAAGGGGTTAAACAGCAGCCAGACGCCGGTGTGTTGGCTCCTGGCACCTGACCGCACCGCACTTGGCTCCACAGCTGTTTCCACTGAACGGCGGCACCTCCTGAACAGTCCTCAACTCATAACAATAAAAAGATGAAAGGCCTATCTAATAATAAAAGAGGAGAGGGAGAGCTAACGAGCGAGCCTTTCCAGAAGAGTGCCGCAGGCGGTGCGGGGGGGGGGGGGGGGAGGGAGAGCGCCATTTACACCTTCTCTGTGACCGCTTCAAACGCTTAATTGAAAAAACAGGCCGCCAATCGCCTCGCTGCCATCTCGTCATTAACCAGCCACATGCCAAGTCTCCCCGGCACACCGGGCCATGTGGGATGAAGGATAGAGTTACACAGAATGGGGGGGACCCCAGAAACAGAGAAAAGGGGTACACAACACCACACTGGGACTCCGGAGCCAAAGAAGAGCAGTGGGACCCCGGATACAGAGAAGAGGGGTACACAGCAGAGCGACACCCTGGATACAAAATTGGAGTACACAGGGCACAGCAGTGGGACTCCAGAGAAGAGGGGTACACAGGATACAGCAGGGACCCCAGATGCAGAGAAGAGGGGTATGCAGAGCAGTGGGACCCCAGAGAAGAGGGGGTACACACCAGAGCAACATCCTGGACACAGAATAGGGGTACACAGGGCACAGCAGTGGGACCCTAGAGAAGGGTACACAGGATACAGCAGGGACCCCAGATGCAGAGAAGAGGGGTATGCAGAGCTGTGGGACCCCAGAGAAGAGGGGGTACACACCAGAGCGACATCCTGGACACAGAATAGGGGTACACAGGACAACGTAGTGGGACCCCAGACACAGAAGTGGGGTACACAGAGGAGAGCAGTGGGACCCCAGATCCAGAGAAGAGGTTTACACAGTAGCGAGACCCCAGAGTAAGAGAAGTGGGGACACAAAGAAGAGGGGTACACAAAGAGCAGTGGGGACCCTGGACCCAGAGAATAGGGGTACACAGCAGTGGGGACACTGGACCCAGAGAATAAGGGGACACAGCAGTGGGGACCCAGAGAAGTGGGGTACACAAAGCAGTGGGGACTCTGGACCCAGAGAAGTGGAGTACACAGCAGAGGGGACCCTGGACCCAGAGAATTGGGGTACACAGAGCAGTGGGGACCCAGAGCAGTGGGGTACACAGCAGTGGGGACCCTGGATCCAGAGAAGTGGGGTACACAGAGCAGAGGGGACCCTGGACCCAGAGAAGTGGGGTACACAGCAGTGGGGACCCTGGACCCAGAAAATAGGGGTACACAGCAGTGGGGACCCAGAGAAAAGGGGTACACAGCAGTGGGGACACTGGACCCATAAAATAGGGGTACACAGCAGTGGGGACAAAGAGAAGAGGGGTACACAGAAATGGGGGGGCCCAGAGAAGTGGGGTACACAGAGCAGTGGGGACCCTGGACCCAGAGAAGAGGGGTACACAGCAGTGGGGACCCAGAGAAGAGGGGTACACAGAGCAATGGGGACCCTGGACCCAGAGAAGAGGGGTACACAGAGAAGTGGGGACCCCAGACCCAGAGAAGAGGGGGTACACACCAGAGCAACATCCTAGACACAGAATAGGGGTACACAGGGCACAGCAGTGGGACCCTAGAGAAGGGTACACAGGACACAGCGGGGACCCCAGATGCAGAGAAGAGGGGTATGCAGAGCTGTAGGACCCCAGAGAAGAGGGGGTACACACCAGAGCGACATCCTGGACACAGAATAGGGGTACACAGGACAAAGTAGTGGGGTACACAGAGGAGAGCAGTGGGACCCCAGAGAAGAGGTTTACACAGTGCAGAATAGCGAGACCCCAGATTAAGAGAAGTGGGGACACAAAGAAGAGGGGTACACAGAGCAGGGGGCACCCTGGACCCAGAGAAGTGGGCACCCTGGACCCAGAGAAGTGGGGACCCTGGACCCAGAGAAGTGGGGTACACAGCAGAGGGGACCCTGGACCCAGAGAAGTGGGGTACACAGAGCAGAGCCGGCCCTTGTAGCCTGTCCATCTGGCCTCCTGTGCAGCTCCCCCTCTCACCTCCCATCCTCGGCCCATGTAACCCGACACAGCCAGCTCCAGAAATATCAGCGCCGGGCTCTGGCTACACATTCCACACCGGGGAGGGAGATCCGATTTTATAGAGGAATGGAAACAGCCTGAGAGATTTCGAGGTTCGGGGAGCCTATCTGTGAAATGTGAACCTGGGGGGGGGATTAAAGATGGTTACAAAGAACCAAACAGCAGATCTGTCTGTACAATGCCGGGCCCCTCACACCACCCATCTACGGCATCTTCCGGATCCCCGCCATTGTTATCAGGAGTCGGATAATCAGAGCCGGCGCAGAGATTCAAACAGAACCAAAGCCGGCCACACACACACACAATGATGAATTCCTGTCTATCCAGACCTGAGATTTACACAGTTCTGTCTGGCAGGACAGGAGGAGGCCAACTTTTTATTTCCTGCTGCAGTTCAGTAACACTTGCAGGTCATGTACCTTCCCCAGCCTGTGATTGGACAGTAAAAGGAAAAGTAACGCCGCTCCAGGTGGGAGAGTCTCTTGTTAATCCCCCCCCACACAGTCACACTAGTCAGGTGCTAGCCCAGCTCGCATGCTGTGTAACAAAGGAAAGGATTCGGACGGCTGCACTTCCAAAAATTATTTTATTGAAGCTTCATATGACAAGTGGAGCAGGGGACAAAGAGGTAGACGACTAAGCGCAAACATTTGGGCGAAACACGTCTACTACTTTGTCCCCTGCTCCATCTGTCAACCACTTGCTTGTATTGAAGTTTCATATGACAAGTGGTTGAAAGATGGAGCAGGGGACAAAGAAGTAGACGAGTTTCCCACAAATGCTTGCGCTTAGTCTACCTCTTTGTCCCCTGCTCCATATGTCAACCACTTCCCATATGAAGCTTCAATAAAATACATTTTTGGAAGTGATGCCGCCCCGGAATCATTTCCTTAGAGATGAGCTCATCAGTCTAATTTTTTTCCTTTTTTTCTAAAGGAAATGATTCCGGGCGGCATCACTTCCAAAAATGTATTTTATTGAAGCTTCATATGAGAAGTGGTTGACAGATGGAGCAGGGGACAAAGAGGTAGACGACTAAGCGCAAACATTTGTGCGAAACGCGTCTACTTCTTTGTCCCCTGCTCCATCTTTCAACCACTTGTCATATGAAACTTCAATAAAAGCAAGTGGTTGACAGATGGAGCAGGGGACAAAGAAGTAGACGCGTTTCGCACAAATGTTTGCGCTTAGTCGTCTACCTCTTTGTCCCCTGCTCCATCTGTCAACCACTTCTCATATGAAGCTTCAATAAAATACATTTTTGGAAGTGATGCCGCCCGGAATCATTTCCTTATAAAAAAGGAAAAAAAAAAAATGAGACTGATGAGCTCATCTCTATGTCACTCTGCTCTCTCCTATCATCAGATATCTGGTACTTCTACTGCTTTATAAAAACACACATTTTTATGTATTAATGATTACTGAGCTGCAATAATCCCATACTGAAATATACAAATAATCCAGAGAAATCAGACCCAATAGATTCATTGGTTGGGGGGGGGGGGGGGGGGGGGGAGGTGCACATTCCTGGTGGTGAAAGTGCCAGGAGGCCGGGGTTGCCTCACCGCGCTGCCACGCGGGACATTTTGCACAGTTGGCGCTGCCAACGCAGCTCGGTCCTGTTTATTTGGCTTTGTAAAGAGCTTTAGAAATCTCTTCACAGCCATCAGCTCCGAAAAAGCAGTTCCTCTGCCAGGCAAACACATGACGAAGCACAGCTGGGTAAACGTCCCGCCGCACAGAGCGAGCGACTCTACGGGGGGCGACAAGCACAGAGCACCTGCGGGAGAAGCCTTCGATTGTGGCTGCCATCTTCAAAACCCATCTACGCTGCCGCTTTCAGTTTTTTACTAACCCGGCACTAAGCAGGCTGGAGAGTCAGACCAAAGCCAGCTTCCACCGGAGGCTTCTCACAAAAGGTTCGCAACAAGTTCCCCTTAATGGACTGGCCTATGGCTACATAGAATCCCAAAAAACGGGTCCAGGAAATCTTGTCTGGCTCCATTCACATTAGCGCGTCTTCAAAGCCGCATGATTTTCAGTGCAACTTTAGGTGCGATTTCGATCAGACTTAAACTCTAGGGATCAAAGTCGCACCAAAGGCACCTTTTCTAAATCGCACCAGTTTGAACGGGTGCCGTAGAAAAGGGTGGGGTGCGACTTGTCATGCAACTTTGATGTCCAAGTGTAAAATTGAGCCGAAAAGAAAAGGATTTACAAACCGGTCATACTTACCTGCTGTGCAAGACCTTTCACACTGGGGCCGCAGTAAAACGCCGCTCGTTTGACCGCTGTTTAAGCGGCACTTTTCGGTCGCTAGTGGGGCACTTTTAACCCCAAAGAAGGGGTTAAAAACTCCTGTGTTGTGGCGCTTCCAAAGCGCTGCCCATTCATTCCAATGGGCAGGGCGTTTTGGGAGCGTTAAATACAGCGCTCCCAACCCACCCCAAAGATGCCGCTTGCAGGACTTTTCGGAATGTCCCGCAAGCGCACCGCCCACAGTGTGAAAAGTAGACTTGAATGAATGGGAGGTGGTTTTCCAGTGCCAAAAAATAAAAAAAGGACGCCCCAATGTGAAAGGTGTCCAATGGTTTTGCATAGAACAGCCCCGATCCTCCTCTTCTGGGGTCCCCTGCTGGCACTCCTGGCTCCTCCTCTTCAGTGAGTGCCCACCACAGAAAGCCACTTCCTATGGAGGCACTCGTGTGGGTTCAATCCTAAAAATTGCACTACCTACATCTATAGACACAGACATCGCAGCACGGCCCCCGACAAGCCAGTTGGCCCCTGCTGTTATCAATCTACCCTGTGAGGAGGGAGAGGACCAAGATCAGGCTCAGGTAAGTAAGTCACTTAGACCCTTTTCACACTGGGGCCGCGGCCACGTTCGGGGTAGTGGGGCTTTACCGATGTTTAAGTGGCGCTTTTCAGGCACTTCGCTGGGGACCCGATGCGCGTGCCCGGTGGCCGTGATGTCCGCCGGGCACCCGCGATTGCCCAGTAACTGAGCAGGACGTGGATGTGTGTGTAAACACACAGATCCACGTTCTGTCAGTGGAGAGGAGACCGATGGTGTGTTCCCTTGTACATAGGGACACGATCGGTCCCCTCCCCCAGTGAGTCCCCTCCCCCCACCAGTTAGAATCACTAACATAGGGAAAATATTAACCCCTGCAGCGCCCCGTAGTGTTAACCCCTTCCCTGCCAGTCACATTTATACAGTAATCAATGCATTTTATAGCACGATCGCTGTGTAAATGTGAATGGACCCAAAATGTGTCAAAAGTGTCCGATATGTCAGCCGCAATGTCGCAGTCATGTTAAAAAAAATAAAAAAAAAAATAAAAATCGCAGATCGCCGCCATTACTAGTAATAAAAAAAAAAAAAAAAAAAAATAATAAAAATGCTATAAAATGGATCCCCTATTTTGTAGACGCTATAACTGTTGCAATCGAAAAGGATAGTGCCTCAAAATCTGCCGTCCTATGGGCCTATCACTCCGCGCTCCTGGATTCAACGTACTTAGGGATAATTCATAGACACACGTATCAATACCTGATATCACTATTAAGTATCAATAAAGCAGCCACTATAAAATACGATACAATTGGTGAAAAGGCAATATTAAAAGACCGGGTAAAACCCAAATCATAAAAGACAGGCGTTTGTCCCTTTAAAATATTGCAGCAGCGCTAAAAATACAGTCTTTTTGTGTCAAGAAAGTTCATTAAAAAGCATGGTGACCCAAAATAAAGTTCATAATGGTGCAGTGAGCCTCAAATCGCAAAGATAGAGTGATACACCTTCCACCGGATATCCAATTTTCACCGCGTGCAGTACACACTCCCCTTTGGGATGCACTCACCAGAAATATGATAAAAATGGGCATTTAAATCATAAGCCAAAGGACACTGCTATCTCCTCAGCACGGTCACCTCTTCACCTTCTGCAAGCCTTAGAAAGGATCCACTCCAACCCAGCATACACATATGAAGAGAATAATGGTGCAGATAGCGTAGTACAGTTGGGCAAAATTAAACTTTATTGTAATATCCAATACCCCCCTTATTAAAATCTGCGTACCCAAAAACAAATAATAATCAGCTTTGTAATTAAATTGCACTCTGCCTGTCAGTCCCGTCCGTCCGCCGGAAATCGGGCTCCAAAGCGATGTGTAGAGCGGTGTCAGCCTCTACTTCCTGGTCGCTTGGTGGCTGGAGCGCACACTGGAACGCATGCGTCACTTCCTGCGAGGTCACGACCCTGACGCGTTTCGTCACTTCTCAGACGACGTCCGGAAGTGACGAAACGCGTCAGGTCGTGACCTCGCAGGAAGTGACGCATGCGTTCCAGTGTGCGCTCCAGCCACCAAGCGACCAGGAAGTAGAGGCTGACACCGCTCTACACATCGCTTTGGAGCCCGATTTCCGGCGGACGGACGGGACTGACAGGCAGAGTGCAATTTAATTACAAAGCTGATTATTATTTGTTTTTGGGTACGCAGATTTTAATAAGGGGGGTATTGGATATTACAATAAAGTTTAATTTTGCCAAACTGTACTACGCTATCTGCACCATTATTCTCTTCATATGTGTATGCTGGGTTGGAGTGGATCCTTTCTAAGGCTTGCAGAAGGTGAAGAGGTGACCGTGCTGAGGAGATAGCAGTGTCCTTTGGCTTATGAATTAAATGCCCATTTTTATCATATTTCTGGTGAGTGCATCCCCAAAGGGGAGTGTGTACTGCACGCGGTGAAAATTGGATATCCGGTGGAAGGTGTATCACTCTATCTTTGCGATTTGAGGCTCACTGCACCATTATGAACTTTATTTTGGGTCACCATGCTTTTTAATGAACTTTCTTGACACAAAAAGACTGTATTTTTAGCGCTGCTGCAATATTTTAAAGGGACAAACGCCTGTCTTTTATGATTTGGGTTTTACCCGGTCTTTTAATATTGCCTTTTCACCAGCTATAACTGTTGCGCAAACCAATCAATATACGCTTATTGCGATTTTTTTAACCAAAAATATGTAGAAGAATACATAATTCCTAAACTGAGGAAAAAATTTTTTTAAAAAAAAAAAAAAAAAATTGGATAATTTATTATAGCAAAAAGTAAAAAATATTGTGTTTTTTCCAAACTTGTCGCTCTTCTTTTGTTTATAGCACAAAAAATAAAAAAACGCAGAGGTGATCAAATGCCACCAAAATAAAGCTCTATCTGTGGGGATTTTATTTGGGTACATCCTTGCATGACCGCGCAATTGTCATTCAAAATGCGACAGCGCTGAAAGCTGAAAAAGTGCTTGGTCAGGAAGGGGGTAAAAATGCCCGGTGCTGAAGTGGTTAAGGGCCAAGTTTACACCTGAATCGGTGTACAAGAATGCACAGGTTTGAATCTGCATGTTCCCCTGCGATGCAATTCACTTGAATGGGCTGCAAATCACCGGAACGCAAAAAAAAAAAAAAAAAAAAAAAAAAAAAAAAAATAGTACCGCATGGACTACTTTAAAAAACACGCCACACCAAATTGCAAGGTAGTGCAGTATCATGCGATTTGGTGCCTACAAATGCACTGTGCGATCTGCGTTTGGGGTGCCGTTACCAATACATTGACACTCGCAGCAGATCGCAAAGGCAGTGCGTTTGATCGTGGTGCGGCAAACACGCGCCTTTGCCCGCAGCACGTTTTGGTGTGAGTTGGCCCAATAACAAATCTCAAAAAAAAAAAAAAAAAAAAAATCTCTCGTTCCCTTCCAGCTACCGATAGCGGTGTGACGCGGCAAGCAAACCGCGGAATCGTTGGGGTTTTGCGAAAACGGTGAAATAAAAGAAAACGCTCACACATGTGTTTCTTAAAACTTATTAGAACTTTTTTTTTTTTTTTGCATTCCAGCCATTCTGACCCCCCAAGTGTTCCTCCGAGGCGACGTGGCTAACCCGTCTCCGCTGAGGGTCTATCGGCACCCCGCCGAGTTCTCCACAATGGGAAGGTTAAAGTGCCGCTTTTCATCAGCTCGCCGGCCCGATACTAAAAGAAACTTCAAACGGTGGTCGGGATTAGGAGCGCCAGTCCTGTTCCTGCACATAATTAGATAAAACTATTTGGATGTTTTTTTTTCTTCCAGATCCCCAACGGCAGCTTTTAAACCACGCGGGAGGGGGGAGGATTGTGAAACTCGCATGAGGTGTACAGCAATTGGCACAACACGTACAAATCCCAGCATGCATTGCTACCACGTGGCCCTCCCAATGTCTATTCTGGGTCCTATATACAGTTAGGGGGGGAAAAAAAGTATTTGATCCCCCCTGCTGATTTTGTACATTTGCCCACTGAAAAAGAAAACGATCAGTCTATAATTTTAACTACCTGAGATCCGCACTATAGCCGAATGACGGCTACAGCGCGGATCTAAGATGCCGGGACGATGTCTATTGACGTCGTCCCGGCCACGAGCTGCCTGCGCGCCCCCTGAAGAGCCTGCGTGGCACGCTCTGTGATCAGCGAGTCTGTGAGACTCGCTGGATCACAGATCCAAGAAAGGGGGTCGATCCCGACCCCTTACCACGTGATCAGCTGTCAGCTAATGACAGCTGATCATGTGATAATAACAGAGCCGGTAATCGGCTTTATTTCCTTCTCGCGCTGACAGTGTGAGGAGAAAAAAAAAACAACGATCACCGGCAGCAGAGAGAGGGACATCAGTCCCCCTCACTGCACTGCAATCCATGGTGCCCACCTTTGCATAATTAAAGTGCCGCCTACCAGTGCCCACAGTGCCATCTGTCAGTGTCCACAGTGCTGCACATCAGTGTCACCTACCAGTGCCCATCAGTGTCACCTACCAGTGCCCATCAGTGTCACCTACCAGTGCCATCTTTGCTGTCCCCACCAGTTCAGCCTTTTAGTGCCCAGTGTCCTACAGACGTCCTCCCAGAAACTTGGTCCCGCGCGCCCCCTGGGGTGCGCACTCGGGAACATCCGTGACCGCCGGGTCCCGAGGACCCGGCGCATCACGGTAAACAACCGCTGATAGCGGCCGTTTACCACGTGATCGCTCCGTCAAATGACGGAGCGATCACATGTACACAAACCGGCGTCACGTCATGACGCGGTTTCCTCCCTCCCCTCTCTGTACCGATCGGTACAGTGAGAGGGGAGAAGCGGAGAGGGGAGAGATGGGACCAGCGCTGTGGGCTGGATGTGTAGTGCCCACAGCGCTGGTCAGTGACAGCTACTCTGCCACCACTGTGCAACACTCTGCCACCACTGTGCAACACTCTGCCAGTGAATTTTCAGTATTTTTTGATTTATAGCGCAAAAAATAAAAAACCCAGCGGTGATTAAACACCACCAAAAGAAAGCTCTATTTGTGTGGAAAAAAAGGACAAAAAATTAATTTGGGTACAGTGTTGCATGACTGAGTAATTGTCATTCAAAGTGCGAGAGCACCGAAAGCTGAAAATTGGTCTGGTTAGGAAGGGGGGTTTAAGTGCCCAGTGGGTAAGTGGTTAACTACCAAAAAATAAATTATTTCTCTCTTTTTTAATACAGCTTAATGTCCCTTACAGGGAAGAGAAGGGTGAACGATACATTGACCATTGTGTTGATGGGTGGGATACATGTATTGTCCAATGGGGAACCCAGAAATCTGTAGACATCAGTAGATTGGTGGCAGGTGGTATTCGGTAAAGCCAAGCCTCCATGGTGGATGGAAGCTTTATAAACTCTGCCGAAGACACGTTTTTTTTCCAAATAAGACGCATGAACGATACAACAGACCGCGGGGCAATTGCCAATATGGATGCAACTCCACAACAACATTTTACACGAGACAAACGCGGATCGTTTTTTCACGGCTCCCTGCGGGGCAGCGAGAGGATTTAATAATGATTAGGACAATCCGGTAATCCCATTTTCTCTCTAATATACACAGATCTGAGGCCGGTTTAGGAAAACATTGGTAAACAAAAAATGATTAGATTGCTGGTTGGCCCCCGGACAGAATCTTCTATGACAGAGAAATAAAGTCTCCTCATTCTAGAAACACATAAAGGGGGAAGCGCGGCTCCAGCTGCGATGGCCCAACGCATGCCGGAGTTTGTATCCAGGCCGAGATTAACGGCTGAAAAAGAGCAGATCCGACGAGAACACAAGTGGCAGTGAGCGCGCCCGGCGCGTTGTAATTCAGCATCTGGATTTTATGGGGAAAAACAGGAAAAGTCAGGAACAATATGCCGGCACATGTGTTGTGCAAAAAACGTAAAAACTATGAGAGCCGTTTGCTCCGTAAAAAGCTCCTGCCACGATCGTCCCTTCAATCCGCTGCAGGCCTTAAAATTGCCATATGCTGGTTTTTGTGAA
This sequence comes from Lithobates sylvaticus, assembly GCA_028564925.1. NCBI lineage: Eukaryota > Metazoa > Chordata > Amphibia > Anura > Ranidae > Lithobates > Lithobates sylvaticus. The sequence goes on from CM053035.1 coordinate 6,052,075, forward strand.
ATAAAATGGCTGGTTGTTCTGGGTGTAGTTTTTGTGAAAAAAATAAAAGTTATCACACATAAAAACCTAATAAATAAAATTTTAAACTTTACCTCACACCCAACTCCAACCTTTACATAAGGCCCCAACTCTTAAGCCCTCCGTTACACCGAGACCCCGACGTAAACCTAACTCTTAGTCCAAGCCCCAGCCCTAAACCTACCCCATACACCAAGCCCCAGCCCTAAACCTACCCCATACACCAAGCCCCAGCCCTAAACCTACCCCATACACCAAGCCCCAGCCCTAAACCTACCCCATACACCAAGCCCCAGCCCTAAACCTACCCCATACACCAAGCCCCAGCCCTAAACCTACCCCATACACAGAGTTCCTGCCCTAAGCCTCAACCCTAGTCCAAGCCCCTTAGCCCCAACCACATTAACCTAACCCTCAACCCCAAACCTAATCCTTAGCCCAAGTCCCGGCACCCCTAAAACCAACCCTCACCCCAAGTCCCGGCACCCCTAAAACCAACCCTCACCCCCAAGTCCCGGCACCCCTAAAACCAACCCTCACCCCCAAGTCCCGGCACCCCTAAAACCAACCCTCACCCCAAGTCCCGGCACCCCTAAAACCAACCCTCACCCCCCAAGTCCCGGCACCCCTAAAACCAACCCTCACCCCCAAGTCCCGGCACCCCTAAAACCAACCCTCACCCCCAAGTCCCGGCACCCCTAAAACCAACCCTCACCCCCAAGTCCCGGCACCCCTAAAACCAACCCTCACCCCCAAGTCCCGGCACCCCTAAAACCAACCCTCACCCCAAGTCCCGGCACCCCTAAAACCAACCCTCACCCCCAAGTCCCGGCACCCCTAAAACCAACCCTCACCCCAAGTCCCGGCACCCCTAAAACCAACCCTCACCCCCAAGTCCCGGCACCCCTAAAACCAACCCTCAGTCCAATACCCTGCCCCAAAAGCTAACCCTCAGTCCAATACCCTGCCCCAAAGCTAACCCTCAGTCCAATACCCTGCCCCAAAAGCTAACCCTCAGTCCAATACCCTGCCCCAAAAGCTAACCCTCAGTCCAATACCCTGCCCCAAAAGCTAACCCTCAGTCCAAGCCCGGCCCCAAAGCTAACCCTCAGTCCAATACCCTGCCCCAAAAGCTAACCCTCAGTCCAATACCCTGCCCCAAAAGCTAACCCTCAGTCCAATACCCTGCCCCAAAGCTAACCCTCAGTCCAATACCCTGCCCCAAAAGCTAACCCTCAGTCCAATACCCTGCCCCAAAAGCTAAACCTCAGTCCAATACCCTGCCCCAAAGCTAACCCTCAGTCCAATACCCTGCCCCAAAATCGTCCCTTTCAAGCTAACCCTCAGTCCAATACCCTGCCCCAAAATCGTCCCTTTCAAGCTAACCCTCAGTCCAATACCCTGCCCCAAAATCATCCCTTTCAAGCTAACCCTCAGTCCAAGCCCCGGCCCCAAAGCCAACCCTCAGTCCAAAACCCTGCCCTAAACCTAAACTCTTAGCTCAAGCCCCAAAATGAAACCCGCATTCCAAGCTCCTGCCCTAAACCTAACCTTAGCCCAAGATCCAGCCCTAAGCCCTACACCAAGCCCCAGCCCTAAACCTAACCCACCCTCTTTTTCCGAGACCAGCCCCTTATGCCCGCTCCCTTTACTGAGCGCCTAAAAGTTTACCCTAAAGTCAACCTGTGGCTGTTCTGGTCACAGCCAACCTTATCTACCCAATAACCCAACCCATAACTCAATCCTCGTCATTACAAAGTTATCACCAAGAAGTGAGCAACAACATTGGATTACAAAGGTCTATATAGAGAGCGCTAGAAAAAATAAAAAAATAAAAATATTCCAAAACAGGTTTTGCACCTAAAATAAGAAAAGTCACTAAAATACAGCCGAATAACAAAAGACAAAAAAAAAAAAAAAAAAAAAGAGAAGAGCACCAGAACATATCGGTATACGTCCAAACAAAAAAATTCTTCAGGAGCTCTGAAGCTGCCAAACCTGTGAGACACGTACAGGATAGGGGAGCTCACTGAGTGATTAGTACAGAGGTCAATAATGGCCCCCCCACCCCCAACAAAATTCCCCATTCTGTATAATAAAAAAACAATTATTGGCCTTATGGAGAAAAAACAAACTGGTTTAACTGAGTCTCACCCTTGGGGGAGGGGCAGAGACACAAATGACTGCTGGAAATCTCACCCTTGTGGGAGGGGCAGAGACACAAATGACTGCTGGAAATCTCACCCTTGTGGGAGGGGCAGAGACACAAATGACTGCTGGAAATCTCACCCTTGTGGGAGGGGCAGAGACACAAATGACTGCTGGAAATCTCACCCTTGTGGGAGGGGCAGATACAAACTACTGGGGGGGGGGGGTGGACACCATTGTGGGAGGGGCAGAGACACAAATGACTGCTGGAAATCTCACCCTTGTGGGAGGGGCAGAGACACAAATGACTACTGGAAATCTCACCCTTGGGGGAGGGGCAGAGACACAAATGACTGCTGGAAATCTCACCCTTGTGGGAGGGGCAGAGACACAAATGACTGCTGGAAATCTCACCCTTGTGGGAGGGGCAGAGACACAAATGACTGCTGGAAATCTCACCCTTGTGGGAGGGGCAGAGACACAAATGACTGCTGGAAATCTCACCCTTGTGGGAGGGGCAGATACAAACTACTGGGGGGGGGGGGTGGACACCATTGTGGGAGGGGCAGAGACACAAATGACTGCTGGAAATCTCACCCTTGTGGGAGGGGCAGAGACACAAACTACTGTGGGGAAGCCTCACCATTGTGGGAGGGCCAGATACACAAACTGCTGGGGTGGGGGTTAGAAATTACACCATTGTGTGAGGGGCAGAGACACAAATGACTGCTGGAAATGTAACCCTTGTGGGAGGGGCAGAGACACAAACTACTGGGGGGGGGGAACCTCACCATTGTGGGAGGGGCAGAGACACAAACTACTGTGGGGAAACCTCACCATTGTGGGAGGGCCAGAGACACAAACTGCTGGGGGGGGGGGGGGGGTTGCCTAGAAATTACACCATTGTGGGAGGGGCAGAGACACAAATGACTGCTGGAAATCTCACCCTTGTGGGAGGGGCAGATACAAACTACTGGGGGGGGGGGGGAATTGACACCATTGTTGGAGGGGCAGAGACACAAAACTAATTTACATTCTGGTGGAAAGCCGTTAATTCTGAACGATACCCACTCTTGCCATGCGGCACATGAAATGGCTCATGCACCAGTGTTGGTGGGATGGTATCTCATGTATTTTGAATGGCCTACCTAACAAACGCAGGCCATTACGCACCGCAATGGTGTGAATGGGCCTTTACAGATATTATTATATTCTATAATATTCATATAGAACTCATTTAACTTTTATTACCGTTACAATACAATTCCCTGCGAGTTGTACGCGTTCCAAACCCCTGCGCTCAGCGCGCCGCGCCCCGGGTAGAGAGAAGCGGCCCAAAGCCACAAACAATGAACTCCGCCAGGCCCGGCAAAGTCTGCTGTAAACAGGTAGAGGGAGCTCAGCCAGACCCACATTCTGATCTTATCTGGACGAACATCGGCTGATGGGCGGCTTTTGGGTTTTTTATTTTCTCTCTTTAATCGGAGTGAACATAAGAGGTTCGGGGCCAGTTAAGAAAAACACAGGCACTGCCAAGACCCCAGAATCCAGCTGGGGAGACGCCCAGCACTTGTCCGGAAGAGAGTTTAGTCCGAGTCAAGAAACTATTACGCAGCCAGGATACACGGCACACGCTCCATTTATTAAAGAGGACCTGTGAGTAACGCTACGGGTATGAGAGTACATTCTGGGCCGGTCAGAGAAGGCAACAGGATGATCCTTCAGAAAAAAAATGCCACCTTTTATCATTAAAATAGCCGTCCTTGGGTCTCTAGTCAGTGACTTTGCCTAGGCCGAGATGAGGTCATCAGTCTGCTGCAGGCAGGAGGAAGCATTTCCTCAGTCCCTCCCCAGAGATCAGACTGTACATTATAATTTTTTTTTGAAGCAAGGTGAGTCGCCAATAGGGGTGCAACGGATCGTCGCCGATCCGTGATCCGAACGGGTCACCCTGTTCGGATCGGCACACCCCATGATCCGCGGCCTCGGCCTTAGGAAAGGCCGCGGCTTCGGCCTAGCTCCGGAGCGGCGGCCATCTTGGTACACCCGGCAGCCGCTTACAATGTGATCGCTCCGTCAAATGACGGAGCGATCACTTGCAAACAAACTCTGCATTACCCTGCAATACTCTGCATACCCAGCCAATACTACAGTGGGGGAGATGACGTGGCTATTACAGTGGGGACTATGTGGTGGTGGAATTTTCACAGGTTTTTGCAAATTCAATTATCATTTGCTGATCCGAAAAATGATCCGATCCGTGACTCTGATCCGAGGAACGATCCGATCGGTGAGTTTTTTTGATCCGTTGCACCCCTAGTCGCCAACAGGGGCATGAACTGCACCGGCACCAGGACTTACATGATTGGGTCATCTCTGAGCCAACATCTCAGTTCAGAAAGTAGGTGATAACTCTAGATCAGGGGTGTCAAACGGAATTTCATTGTGGGCTGCATCAGCAGTACGGTTGCCCTCAACAGGCTGGTTGTGTCTGGGGTGCGAAAAAAGAAGGAGCTGGGTTCAAGAGTGTGCTACATACAGCATACAGAACTCAGGAGTGCACTGTGTACACATTGCAGGGTTCAGGAGTGCGTTATGTACAGAGTTCAAGAGTGTGCTACGTACAGAGTGCAGAGCTCAGGAGTGCGTTATGTACAGAGTTCAATAGCGTGCTACGTACAGAGTGCAGAGCTCAGGAGTGCTTTATGTTTATGCTGTGTACAGAGTGTGGGGTTTAGGTGTGCAACTCCAACCCCCCCCTCAACCAAAGCTTTCTTGCATCTCTCCCCTACCTTGCCTGGCTCTTGTACCTTCCCTGTGTGGGCGCGAAGGGTGAAATTTGGAGGTGGCAGAACGGAGTGCCACCACATTCCGGCTGCAAAACTGGGTGGGAGGGCCACATGACAAAAGATCTGGGGGGGCCGGTTTCAGCCTGTGGGCCTTGTGTTTGACATATGTGTTCTAGACTAGGGGGTCTCCAAACAAGGGGTCAGTTTACTGTCCTCCAGACTTTTAGAGAGGGCCGGACTGTGGTCAGCAGGAGTGGAAAATGTCCCGGCATCAGTTGAGGTAAACAGTGCCCCATCATTGGTGTCACTGGACCCCCATTGTTGGTGTCATTGGTAGGAATAGTGCCCCTTCATTGGGAAGAATTGTACCTCTTTGTTGGTGTCATTGGTAGGAATAGTGCCACTTCAATGGGAAGAATTGTACCTCTTTGTTGGTGTCATTGGTAGGAATAGTGCCACTTCATTGGTGTCATTGGGAGGAATTCTACCTCATTGTTGGAGTCATTGGTAGGACTGGTTCCCCATCATTGGGTTCCATCGTTTGGTGTCATTGGAAGGAATTGTGCCCCTTCACTGGTCTCAGTGAATGAAGTAGTGCCACATGGGCCAGATAAAAAAGCAAGCAAAGGGACACCTTCATCTGCTTTTCTCTCCAGAAGGACATTGGTCGGGGGGGGGGGGGGGGGGGGGGGGGGTCCTGTAATCTCTGAAGGAGGTAATAAAACACCTTGGAGGTGTAACACAGACAAGTTACTGAGCAAGGCATATCCACATTAAAGCAGAACGTCATCCTAAAGAAGAAGCTAGTGCCACTTTAGGTCCTCCTCCAACCTAATTGTGGCAAGTATCCACTCCCACCGCAGGTCAGATTGCCTCACCGGAAGTTCGCCAAACCCCCCCCCCCCCCCCCCCCCCCCACCACAACAACCTCTTGGGATGCATCACAGGTCCCATGAGGCTGTAGGACTTGCGCATGTGCAGTATGAAGCCACAAAAAAAAAAAGTCACAGCCAGCTTCCCACACTAAACATGGCTGCGCCAGGGACCAAAAGACCGCCGAAGAACTGGCCTGGATGAGGATACCGCTGGATCCCTGAACAGGTAACTTTATTAAAATTCAGCAATTGTAGCTGCTGGCTTAACCACTTGCCATCCGCCTAACTGGCAATGTGCGTAATTTTTTTTACCTTAAATACCGGGGTTATGGCTGCAGCTAGATGCCATAACCCCGGTATTGTTTTTCCCCCCTAGACAACCAGCTTGCCAATCCCAGCGGCGGATTCGTCACCCCCCCCCCCTCTTCCTGCTTGTTTCCAGGATTACCGGAGCCGCCGTTAATGCCCGGAAGGGATTCCATGCAGCCAATGCCTGAGCAGGAAGTCAAGTGAGGGCAAGATGGTCACCACTCACCTCTATGCCCTTGGGAGGACCGGAGCAACCTCTGATGTCACTTCCGGTTTTCAAGGATAGGATAAAAAATAAAAAAGTGTTCGCTTCTTTTGCCTTTAAAAGTAAATAAAAAAGGGATATGGGGGGGGGGGGGGGGGGGGGGTCATGCATATTTCTGTTTACATTCCTTGTAATAGGAATAAAAAAAAAAATAATTATTATTATTAGAGAGATTGAGAATAGAGATATAGATAGATAGATAGATAGATAGATAGATAGATAGATGATAGATAGATAGATAGATAGATAGATAGATAGATAGATAGATAGATAGATAGATAGAGTTAGATAGATAGATAGATAGGATATCCCCCCTTTTATTTTTTTCCGCCCGATCCCTTTGTGCTCGCACATGTAAAGGATGTTTCACACCACACGTGAGGTATCGCCGTGAGTGAGAGCAATAATTCCAGCACAAGACCTTCTCCAACTCTAAACAGGTAACCTTTTTAAAAACGTATATTATGGAGATTTTTAAAGCACCGTAGTTTGTCATCATTTCATAAATGTGCGCAATTTTAAAAGCGTGACATGTTCGGTATCCATTTATTTACTCAGCGTAACATCTTTCATATTGTATAAAAAAAAATTGGGGTAAACATTGTTGTGTTTTTTTATTTGTTATTTTTTTATTTTTTTATTTAATGAATAAAAAACAAAAAGTGCATTTTTTCCAAAGTGGCGTTTGAAAGACCTCTGCGCAAATACCGTGCAACATAAAATATTGCAACAATCGCCATTTTATTCTACAGGGTCTTTGCTAAAAACAAAATATGCAATGTTTGGGGGTTCCAAGTAAAAAAAATAACAAAAAAAATAAAATAAAAAGCCAATTTAAACTTGTAATGAAGAAGTTCCAGAAAAGGCCGGGTCAGCAAGTGGTTAAGATTTTGCAAACAGGCTGAAGATCTCCATTAAGCGCGCTCCGCTGTACATGAAAGTTTTTATTTTTTTGATGACTAGTCCACTTTATTGCGGGAGAGCGGTTCATTGCACACACGCGACGGACAGGCCACATGTACAGGTAACCCCTCGCCTTCCATGACATTGCTCATTACACGTGCAGCCTACGCTTCCTCCTCCATTGTGTTCAGCAGTGACTGCTCTTTACCGGTTTTCTAAGCCTGTCAAGCGGCACACACAGCCCTTCGGTGGCCGAAACGATCTTATCACATATTTTCTGACAGAGGAAGAGTCTACCAATCTGGGTGTGGAATGTGCAACAGAGAGTGTGAAAATACGGGAAAGGTCAAGCAAAAAAGTTTCTTTCAGCCGTGATTCAAAATGTGACTCACTGAAAAACACGCTACACCTTCCCTCCAAAGAAAACTCCGGCCAACAGGAAGGCAGGATATGGTTTTAAAAAGGACACGGTGCTGAAATCACAAAAGGACGGCCAATGAACGCCTTCACCTCCACTTCCTGCAGCAGGAGGAAGAAGACTGATGTGCAGCCCAGGAGGGGATAGTCTGAAATGCTCCTGGCTCCACCCCCATAACCAGTGCCCCCAATAGCAAGACACTTGTCTTATGTTCACATAGAGCAGGGCTCGAGTCCCCCCACCGGTGCTCCTGGCTCCACCCCCATAACCAGTGCCCCCAATAGCAAGACACTTGTCTTATATGCTCAGAGCAGGGCTAGGGTCCCCCACCAGTGCTCTTGGCTCCACCCCCATAACCAGTGCCCCCAATAGCAAGCCACTTGTCTTATGTAGGCATAGAGCAGAGCTCGGGTCCCCCACCAGTGCTCCTGGCTCCACCCCCATAACCAGTCCCCAATAGCAAGCCACTTGTCTTATGTACACATAGAGCAGAGCTCGGGTCCCCCACCAGTGCTCCTGGCTCCACCCCCATAACCAGTGCCCCCAATAGCAAGCCACTTGTCTTATGTAGGCATAGAGCAGAGCTCGGGTCCCCCACCAGTGCTCCTGGCTCCACCCCATAACCAGTCCCCAATAGCAAGCCACTTGTCTTATGTACGCATAGAGCAGAGCTCGGGTCCCCCACCAGTGCTCCTGGCTCCACCCCCATAACCAGTGCTCCCAATAGCAAGACACTTGTCTTATATGCTCAGAGCAGAGCTCGGGTCCCCCACCGGTGCTCCTGGCTCCACCCCCATAACCAGTGCTCCCAATAGCAAGCCACTTGTCTTATATGCTCAGAGCAGAGCTCATGTCCCGCACCGGTGCTCCTGGCTCCACCCCCATAACCAGTGCTCCCAATAGCAAGCCACTTGTCTTATGTACGCATAGAGCAGAGCTCGGGTCCCCCACCGGTGCTCCTGGCTCCACCCCCATAACCAGTCCCCAATAGCAAGCCACTTGTCTTATGTACACATAGAGCAGAGCTCGGGTCCCCCACCGGTGCTCCTGGCTCCACCCCCATAACCAGTGCTCCCAATAGCAAGCCACTTGTCTTATGTACGCATAGAGCAGAGCTCGGGTCCCCCACCGGTGCTCCTGGCTCCACCCCCATAACCAGTCCCCAATAGCAAGCCACTTGTCTTATGTACGCATAGAGCAGGGCTTGGGTCACCCCACCAGTGCTCCTGGCTCCACCCCCATAACCAGTGCCCCCAATAGCAAGCCACTTGTCTTATGTTCGCATAGAGCAGGGCTCAGGTCCCCCACTGGTGCTCCTGGCTCCTCCCCCAACAGCAAGCCACTTGTCTTATGGATCCATAGAGCAGGACTCAGGTCCCCCTGCCGGTGCTCTTGGCTCCTCCCCCATGATCAGTGCCCCCAATAGCAAGCCACTTGCTATGGGGGGCACTGGTAATGGGGGAGGAGCCAGGAGTGCAGCAGGGAACCCAAGAAGAGGAGGATCCGGGCTGATATGTGCAAAGCTATTGCACAAAGCTGGCAAGGATAAAAATAGTTTTTTAAAGCTGAATCTTTAACACCACTTTAAGCTCTGATGTACTCAATTGTTGTCACCCTCAGGGCCGCCTCTCCACCCACACCAAGAAGGGTGATTGGCTGGCCTGCTGTTCCTGATTAGCACCTTCAACAACTGACCCCAGAGAACGGCCCCCGACACCAGGCAGCTTGCATTTCCCAAAAGCCTTTGCAAAGGGGGGGGGGGGGTTGGCAGCCTGCTCCCAGTGAAAGTTTTGCTTTAATACCTCGCAGGCCTTCCTGCTATCATAACGAGCGCAAACAATGCCAAACCAAGACAGGGAGGATGCGGTGAGATCCAGGCCCAGATTAACGCCTCGCTATCGCAGGAGCGGCCCTGCCAGGAAAGTCTGGGGCGGGGTAGAGGCGGCTTTATCAGCTTTCACTCCTCATTAATGGGAACGTTCGCTCTTGGAAGGGGCCCCCCCCCCCGACACACTCCGCCTGTAAATCTGGACACAGAGCGCAGCGGGGGACGTCCCCGAGAGCAGAAAAGGCCGAGACCAGAATTTTATTCCATCATCTATAGATGTAATACAAACAAAAAAAAAAAAAAAAAACATCAATCAATCTTCCCAAATTGAGAAAGAAAGAAAGAACAGAAAGAAAGAAAGAAAGAAAGAAAGAGGCAAGAAAGAAAGAAAAAGAATAAAGAAAGAAAAGAAAAGAAAGAAAGAAAGAAAGAAAGAAAGACCCAAAGAAAGAAAGAAAGAAAGAAAGAAAGAAAGAAAACTTTAAATCAGAGGAATCCCCAGTTCCATTTTCTGACACTAGATGTCCTCAGTCTGATAAATGCAGTATTATTCAACCCCAATTGGGCTGGGCTCAGCCTGGACCCCCCCCCCCCAAAAAAAACCTATGTGCAGTACACCCCCCAGTCCCCCACCCCCAATACTTACCTGAGCCCCATCGCAATCCAACGATGTGCATGAGAGCCTCAGCTCTATGGGCACTCTCCCTCCTCCCTGGCTGAGGCAGCAGCTGGAGCCATTGGCTCCCACTACTGTCAATCACAGCCAGTGGGCTAATGAGAATATAGAGGGGGCGGGGCTGAGCCACGGCTCTGTGTCTGAATGGACACACAGAGGAGCGGCTCGGGTGCCCCACCAGCAAGCTGCTTGCTTTGGGGCACTTGGCAGGAGGAAGGGACCAGGAGGTCAACGGGGGACCCAAGAAAAGGAAGACTGGGGCTTGCTCTGTGCAAAACCATTACACAGAGCAGGCAAGTTTGTTATTTAAAAACAACCTAGGTCTTTAAAAAAAATAAAAAAGGGAGTTGTAAAGGCAGAAGGTTTTTTTCTATGCATTAAGAAAAAAAAAAAAAAAAAAAAAAAAAAAATGGGGGGGCTGTGGGGGGGGGGGGCACTCACTCAATAGGAGGGAGAAGGCAAGGAGCAGCAAAGAGGGACCTGAGAAGAGGAGGATGGGGGCTGCTCTGTGCAAAACCAACTGCACATAGGAGGCAAATATAACACGTTTGCTATTTAAAAAAAAATAAAAAAAACACGAAATCACTTTAATGTAGAAACAGGAGAATCTTATTTCCTATCAGAACCCCCCCATATGCTGGACTGAGCGCGTCGGGGTGCTGCAAGGAGGTCCCGCTCCGCCGCTGCCAGCCGTTCCCGTGTCAACTAAATGGCAAAGCATTCCGGCTCGGCCAAAATAACACGGCTTTTAGTGTTCTAGGAAATGGAAAAAAATATTCCCCGCTCCGGAGTACAATACTGCAGCACATTGGCATGCAGGCTCCGAGCTGCCCCGGCTGTGCCAAGCCCTATTTTTTCCATTTAATAAGTTTCATCGCACCTCCGAGTGCTTCCTGTGGAGGGGGGGGGGGGGGGGAGTGCATCGGCCTTCGTTGGCTGCTCTCCGTTAACTCTTTTTTGAGGGGGTTATGAGGATCTCTTTAGGAGGAACGTCCCCCGTCTGGAATGACGAATCGCGCCCCCAGTTCCCGGAGGGCTCGGGGCTGCGTGTGGGCGTCAGGTGCACAAACAAAAAAAGAAAAAAAAGGTGCCCGAACCGGAGCCAGGCACAGCAAACGCACGGTCATTTCCTGGATGGTTTTATAATCTTCACCTGGCAAGGATGGCAGAACAGCGCGGAGTTCACCGTGTTCCTGTAAAAATCATTATATGGGTATCGCCAGCCAAAACTTTTTGCGGTTTTGGATGGTGAACGGAAGGATTGGAAAACCCGGGTCAGGTTTATTAGGAGGTCCATATCTCTGCCGGGAAGATGTACCCTCTCTGTGCCCTGGTGACCGTCCTCCCCACCACCAATAGAGAGAAGGAACCAGGACTATTACGGGCGTCACCAAAATAAGGAAGAGAAGTGAAGATCAACCAATGAGGTGCCTGTTGTGACAACTGTCACCTTTCCTCCACTGTTGGGACACCGCCTGTAAAAAGGTGAAGGGGACCCCAATGCAACTGTCATGTGAACTGCTCAATGCACACTACAAGTCCCAAGAAAGAAAGTCTACAAGAAAGAAAGTCTACAAGAAAGAAAGTCTACAAGAAAGAAAGTCTACAAGAAAGAAAGTCTACAAGAAAGAAAGAAAGAAAGAAAGAAAGAAAGAAAGTCTAAAAGAAAGAAAGAAAGAAAGAAAGAAGGACATTCCTTGAGTGGATCCATGAGGAAGTAATGTAGCCACCCTCTAACAGGAAGTCAGATAAGAGTCGGGTTCAGTGATGGTAAAGCTCCTACACACCCAGACATGAAACAAATCCTACACAAGTTGTACCCGTTTATCTACAGTCTTCTCTACAGAGATTCAAAGAAAAAAATTTATATAGCTTGTCTGAGCTTTCAGAAAGCAGGGGGGCGGGGAGCTGAAGTGACACTTTGCAGAGTTCAGGGAGAGCGGGGATAGTAAAGCTGAGAAAGGGTACTAATAAGCTGGGAAAATGCTGAACAGGGGTATGAATAAGCTGGGGGTCTGCTGAGTGTGTGTGTGTGTGTGTGTGTGTGTGTGTGTGTGTGTGTGTGTGGTGTGTTGTGTGTGTGTGTGTGTGTTTGTGTGGGTGTGTGTGGGGGGGGGGGGGTACTACTGAGGTGGGATTCAAAATAAAAAAGTAAAGTCAAAGCAAGTCCTTAGAGTCAAGTATGACATAAAAACGGTCGCCGCAGGGACGACGCGCTGGACACAGACCTGAGGGGGGGCTTTGGGGAGTCACGGGGAATACTCGGTGATCGCAGAACCGGTGGTTATAGAATGAGGGGGGGGGGATGGGTTTACAGGGAAGACGCACTGGACACAGACCTGACGGGGGGGGGTCACGGGGAATACTCGGTGGTCGCAGAACCGTAGGGGGAGGGTTCACGGGGGAAGACGTGCTGGACGCAGAACCGTAGGGGAGGGGTGGGTTTGGGTCGTGGTGAAGACGCGGTCAGTGCAGAACCGAGGGGGGGAGGCTGGGGGCGGTCACAGGGAACATGCGTTGGATGCAGAACAGGGAAACTCACAGGTAAGACGCGCTGAACCGAAGGGGGTCACGAGGAAGACGCGATGGGCGCAGAACCGAGGGAGGGGGGGTCACGAGGAAGACGCGCCGGGCGCAGAACCGAGGGAGGGGGGTCAGGAGGAAGACGCGATGAGCGCAGAACCGAGGGAGGGGGGGGGGTCACGAGGAAGACGCGCCGGGCGCAGAACCGAGGGAGGGAGGGGGGGGGGGGGGGGGGGGGGGGGGGTCACGGGGGAAGACGCGCCGGGCACAGAACCGAGGGAGGGGGTCACGAGGAAGACGCGCCAGGCGCAGAACCGAGGGAGGGGGGGTCACGGGGAAGACGCGCCGGGCGCAGAACCGAGGGAGGGGGTCACGAGGAAGACGCGCCGGGCGCAGAACCGAGGGAGGGGGGTCACGGGGAAAACGCGATGGGCGCAGAACCGAGGGAGGGGGTAACGAGGAAGACGCGCCGGGCGCAGAACCGAGGGGGGGTCACGGGGAAGACGCGCCGGGTGCAGAACCGAGGGAGGGGGGGGGGGGTCACGGGAAGACGCGATGGGTGCAGAACCGAGGGAGGGGGTTACGAGGAAGACGCGCCGGGCGCAGAACCGAGGGAGGGGGGTCACGGGGAAGACGCGCCGGGCGCAGAACCGAGGGAGGGGTCACGGGGAAGACGCGCCGGGCGAAGAACCGAGGGAGGGGGGGGGGTCACGGGGAAGACGCGCCGGGCGAAGAACCGAGGGAGGGGGGGGGTCACGGGGAAGACGCGACGGGCGCAGAACCGAGGGAGGGGGGTCACGAGGAAGACGCGCCGGGCGCAGAACCGAGGGAGGGGGTCACGAGGAAGACGCGCCGGGCGCAGAACCGAGGGAGGGGGTCACGAGGAAGATGCGCCGGGCGCAGAACCGAGGGAAGGGGTCACGAGGAAGACGCGCCGGGCGCAGAACCGAGGGGGGGGGGTCACGGGGAAGACGCGATGGGCGCAGAACCGAGGGAGGGGGTCACGAGGAAGACGCGCCGGGCGCAGAACCGAGGGAGGGGTCACGGGGAAGACGCGCCGGGCGAAGAACCGAGGGAGGGGTCACGGGGAAGACGCGCCGGGCGAAGAACCGAGGGAGGGGGGGGGGGGTCACGGGGAAGACGCGATGGGCGCAGAACCGAGGGAGGGGGCACAAAGTAGATGCGCTGGGCGCAGAACCGAGGGAGGGGGTCACGAGGAAGACGTGCTGGGCGCAGAACCGAGGGAGGGGGTCATGAGGAAGATGCGCTGGGCGCAGAGCCTAGGGGGGGGGTCACAGGGAAGATGCGGTGGTATCAGAAATGAGGGTTACATGGGAAGCCACTCTGGATGCATGCCCGGGGGGGGGGGGGGATCACGGGAAAGACGCGCCGGGCGCGGGTCACGGGAAAGACGCGCTGGACGCAGACCCGGGGAAGGCGCACTCCGGGGTTTGTGGATCCTCCCAGCACAGGACGGTTTATCTGGAATTCCTCCAGGAAAGTAATAAATGTTTCCTAATTACAAATACAATCGGCTCAGCTACACAAACAATTAGAAAACATACTAAACAAGAGCGGAGCCACCGCATTAAGCAGCTGCAATAAATATTTCCTCAAAGATTTAAATAACTTCACATTATGGTTATAAAGAGGCGGGGGAGGGAGAGCGACTCCGGGGGGGAAAAAAAACAAAGAACAATGAGGAGGACGCAATGGAATAATAGCAATATATCAGAGTAATGAAGAGCGCCCCCTGTGGATTGAGGGACGCCACAGACCTGCAAACACAAATCAGAATTATTTGGCATATAGAGAGTGACACCAGCAAAGGGCAACTGAGCCACTGCATGTAGTGCTGCCCCCTGCTGGTGAACTAAGTCTGCCACAGTTCATTTGAGAGGTCACGGGATATATATGGGGCTTCCAGCGCCGACTGGTTTTGTCATCTTGCTTTAAAGAGGACCTGTAAGATCCATTCTTTGAGAACTACAGCATGTCCACAAATGTGTCAATGTGAATTGCACAAAAAAATAAATAAAAACCACACCCCCCCCTCTAGGTAACTACCTAGGTACTAGTACTAGGTAAGTACTGACATCACTTGTCCATCTGCTGGAAATGTGTTGCCCACTGACAGACCAGCGGGCATTCCATTACTGGACAAGCTAGGAAGAACCTCCTCCGGCCCCCCCGCAAAATAAAAAAAAAAAAAAAATAAAAAAAAAGGAAAAAAATTTAGGAAACCCCCCAAATAGAAAAATAAATGATGAGAAGTGGGGGGAGCCGGCACCGACTCATTTCTTTGGGTGTAAAAACCCAAAAGAGAGCGGGGGGGCCCCCCCCCCGTGGCTCCGGGGGGGCCCCGGCCCCCGCGGTTTGCAGATTCCTCAGGGCCATTTTTAAAGGCTCCCAAAGTTCACTAAAATTTCCCGGGGCGGGTTTTTTTTTCCCCGGAAACCCGATGCCCAAAAAAAAGGGTTTCCTTAATTCGGAAAAAAAAAAAAAGGCGCAAAAGATCCCTCCCGGGTTTTTTTCCAAAAAATAGGAAACTGATTCAATAAAAACCCCAAAAAAAAAAAACCGGAAAAAAAAAATGGTCCTGGGGGCCCTACAAACCCCCCGGTTTCATCTAAAAGGTTTCCCCCTCCCCAAAGTTAAAAAAGAACAAAAAAAAAAAAAAAAAAAAAAAGAAGAAGGCGGGGCCGGGCGGGGTTCCCCCCAAGGGGGGCCCAAGGGGGGCAAATTTCCCTCCTTACGGGGGGGCCCAAAACGGGGCAAGGGGGCCTAAAAACCTTTTTCCATAGGGGGGGGGGCCAGCAAGGGGGAAAAGGGGGGGCCCTTAGGGTCCCTACAGGGGGGCCCAAGGAAAAGGGCTACTTTCCCTACATACAGGGGGGCCCAAGGGCAAGGGGGGTTTTCTTTCCCTAAAATACGGGGGCCCCGGGGCAAAAGGAGCAAACCCTTTCCCATACATCCAGGGGGAACCAAACGGGGTGGCTCTCCCACAGTGGGGAAAAAGGAGCTATTTTTTCCTCCATAAAAGGGGGAAACCAAAGGGAAAGGGGGCCACATTCCTCCAACGGGGGGGCCCAAAGGAAAGGGGGGCCCCCTTTCCCCAAAAAGGGGGGACCAAGGGGGGGGGGCCCCCTTCCCCCCATACAGGGGGCCCAAAAAAGGGGAGTTTACTTTTTCCCATACGGGGGGCCCAAGGAAAGGGGGCTACATTCCTACATACAGGGGGCCAAGACAGGGTGGCTACATCCCTACCGTGGGGCAAAGGAGCTATTTTCCCTCCAAAACAGGGGGACCAAGGAAAAGGGGGCCCAAACTTTTTCCCCCCCATACGGGGGGACCAAAGAAAAGGGAGCTACGCCCCCCTTTTAACCGGGGGGCCCAAAGGCAAGGGGGAAAAACGTTCCTCCAAACGGGGGGGGGGCCCAAAGGAAAGGGGGGGGAAACTTTCCTCCATACAGGGGAACCCCAAGGAAAAGGGGGGCACATTCCCCCCCCATACGGGGGGGGGGTAATTTTTCCTCCAAAACGGGGGGGAAAAGGAAAAAGGGGGTACGTTCCTCCCATACAGTGGGGCCCAAAGGGCCCGGGTGGCTACATTCCTACTTTCCCGGGGGCCCAAAGGGAAAGGGGCGGTTAAAAATTCCTACCCCGGGGGCCAAGGCGGGGTAAACCCCTTCAAACGGGAAAGGCCAGTTTCACATTTCCAAAAACAAAACCCAATTGGAGTTCTGGATACCGGGGAAAGGGCAAAAGGGAATATTTATTTTTTAATAGAAATCTTTTTTTAAAGTGTACGATAATCTGCTACTGAACACGAGGCCTGGGAAATTTCCCCCAAGGGAAAAAAATTTTAATGAAAAATTATTCTTTTAAAAGTGAACAGAAAAAATTTAAAAAATTAAATCGATTGTCCCGTCAACCACAAAAAATTTCCAGGAAAAGATGGGCCCCCGGACAGGGGGAAGGCCCCCCCGGGGGGGTGCCCCCAAAAAGGAGACCACCCAGAAAAAAAAACAAAGGAGGTGCACCGTTTGAGCGCTTTCTAAACCCCCCCGGGAAATTTTGCCACACTTCATAAAGTCACCCTCCCGCTTTCCGGAGGGGAGGAAAGACGACGTTGGCACGGAAAGGCGGCCCAGCCCCTGGGACGCAAAACTTCCCCCCAACAAAACCCCAATTTCGGAAGGGGGGAAAGGGAAACCCTTTTGCGAACCCCCAAAAAAGCCGGCCCCCTCGTTGGTCCATGGCACCCAAAAACCCCAAGGGGAAATTAAAAGGAAACGGTTTTGTCTGGAACTTTTCCCAAAAGCAAAAGGGGGGGAGGTCACCCCCCGGCACCGCGCAAAAAAAAAAAAAAAAGGGCCCCTCCAGGGGAAAATTCAAGTTAGGGTTTGGGGGGATCCCTCCGGGGCAGTTTTTCGGGGGTCCCAAAGGGTGCCCCCCGGGCTCTACCGGGTAAAGGCACCCCCCCCCCCCCCCCCCAAACTTGGTGGGATCCAGGGCTTGGGCACCTCGCTCCCATTTAAGGGTTCCCCCCCCGGGGAAAGTTGGGAAAGGAAAAGGGAAGGAGGACCCGGGGCATGAGATACCATACAAACGGCCCTGCTATTAGTTTGGGGGCCCGGTAATCATTTGGAAAAAACCCCCCCCCCCCCCCCCCCCCCCCCCCCCGGGAAAGTTTCCAACATCTAACCAGTTTTGGGGTGAAATTGGCGGGTTGTGAATGCCCCCTCAAATTTCTTGGCTAATTTTTTTCAAAACCCCCCCTGCCCAACAGGGAAACCCTTTTAGGGGGGCGTTTGGGCCCGCGACATCATCGCCCCTTTAGAGATTATTGATTTTTTTTTTGCTGCAGCTTTTTTTATTTTTTTTTAGATATTTGTTTTTAATAAAAAAAATTTTTTAAAACCTTTTTACAACCCTGGGGGTACGGGGATGACCTGCTAAATTTGGGTTTTTGGCCCGCGTTTTTATTCCACGGTCACTTTGGTGAAGCACAGTACTTTTAAAATCCAAGTGCAGTTTTTTGTTTTTTTTTGGGGCCCACCCTTTCAGAAAATAACACTTCAACCTTCGGGAAAAAGCCCGCCCAAAAAGGGTTTTGGGAAAGGGTGTCTAGGGGAATGTTTTGACCATTCCTCTGAAGCAAATTTTTTTCACCCACGGATTTTGGGAAGAGAAGGCCTGGCTCGAAAATTCCCCCGCTCATTTTACCCCCCAGCCTTTTTTGGACGTTTTCCCCCCCTATTTTGGGATGCCCAAAAAAAAACGGGTGCGCCCTTCTTTTTTTTTTTTTCTTTGTATTTCCCCCCCAGCGGGCCAGAAAAACCCGGTGTGGCGAAAATTCCTCCTGTAATTGGGGGAAAAAAAATTTTGAAAAAAATTAAAAAAGGGCCCTTTTTCTTCTTGGGGGAGGCGAAAAAAAAAATTCCCATCATGCCCCCCTGCTCCGGCTGTCATGCTTGGGGGTTTCGGTCTTGCTATGCCTCGGGTGGGACTTGTGTTCTGCAACATTTGGGGGCCCGAAAAATTTGCATACCCTTTCCCGTAGATAAATTCCTTTCCCCCTCTGTGTACACACATTGAGACATTTTCCCCTCCCCCCTTGACGTCCGGGTTTGAAGAGCCCTCGTTGGGTTCCAAAAAGGGAACCCCCCCACCCCAAAATCCCCCAAAATGGGGCCCAAAATAAAGGCTCCACCTAAAAGGGCCCACCAAAGGGAAAGGCCCCAAACCTAGGGGCCCCAAATGAGGCTCCCCCCCTAGGGCACCAAATGGGGCCCCCCTTTATGGGCACCAAATGAGGCTCCCCTAGGGAAAACCAAAGAGGTCCACCTCCCTGGGCCCAAATAAAAAGGCCCTTCCCCCTAGGGGAAACCAAATGAGGCCCCCAACCAAATGGGCCCCCAAAATGGGGCCCCACCTTGGGCACCAAATGGGGCCCCCTTCCCCAAAAACCCCTATGGGCCCCAAATGAGGCTCCCCAAAGGGACCAAATGGGCCCACCTTTTGGCCCCAAATGAGGTCCACCAATGGGCACCAAATGAGGCTCCCCTTTGGGGGAAAACCAAAATGGGGCCCCAAACCCTAGGGGCACCAAATGGGGCCCCACCGGGGGAAAACCAAAGGGGGTTTCCACCTATGGGGCAAAAAATGAGTTTTCCACCTATGGGCCCCAAAATAAGGTTTTCCCCTTGGGGCACCAAATGAGGCCCCAAACCAAAGGGCCCAAAAGGGGGCCCCCCCTATGGGCACCAAATGAGGCTCCACCTAGGGGCACCAAATGGGGCTCCCCCCTAGGGCCCCAAAAATGAGGCCCCAAAACCTATTTGGGGAACCGGGGGAGGTTTTTCCCCCAATTTGGGCCCCAAAGGGGGGGAAGGTTTTTTCCCCCCCTTTTTAAATGGGGGCCCAAAGGGGGGGTCCCCATGGGGCCCCCAACCTTTTTAGGTTCCCCCTAGGGGGGCACCAAATGGTCCACCTAAGGGGGGCAAAAAGGGGAAGTTCCAAAATTTTAGGGGGGCCCCAATGGGGGGGAAAATAAAATTTTGGGAAAACCCTTTTGGGCCCAAAATAACCAATGGGGCCCCCAAACCAATTTTTGGGCCCAAAGGGGCCCCAAAGGGGAACCCAATAAAATTTTTCCCCAAGGGGCCCAAAAGGGGAGGCTCCCCTTTTGGTTTAAACATAAGGTCCCCCCAAATTGGGAACCCAATAAAAGGCCCCAAAATTTTGGGAAAAATGGGGGAAAACCTCACCAAATTTTTAAACCTTCACCCATCAGGGGGGCCCTTTGGCCCCCCATTTGGTGGGGTCATTTTTGTTTGGGCCCTGGGAAACTTTTATTTTCTGCAAAGGGGGTGGAGGCCCGGGTAATCTTTAATTTCGTGGGGCCCATTCTGGAACAAAGTTAAAGAGGGTTTTTTTCCCTAGGGTTGGGGTGGACCCAAAAATTGGGTCCCAAAAAAGGGGGCGCCCCCCCAAATTTTCCCCCAAGACAAGGGGGCCCAGATTTTGTTAAAATCAGGTCCTAATGAAGCTGAAGCCGGTCCTCGCTTGTCAACAATATGCAGCTGTTTGGCACGGGACGGAGGGGTTATATTTGGATTATTCTACACAAAAATAGCTGAGGAATGAGAAACACTCGCTGCACCCTTCAACCGCCTGGAAGGAGCGAACCCGCGTCGTAAAACCCCCCCCCCCCCCCCCCGGCACGCACGGGCCAGAGCGCCCCCGAAGGGTTAACGAACACGGAGCGGAGAGCACCGCTTTTATAAATCGGGATCGCTGTGCGGACGCATAACAAGACGCAGAGATCGGGAGAGGAAATCCAGGTAAACTCCGGGCAAAGAGTCAATATTCAACCACTTGAAGAGCCGCCGTTCTCTGGCACTTTTTGTTTACAATTTAAATTTTAATAAAAAGTTTAGAATTTAAATTTTCTAGAAAATTACTTATAACCCCCAAAAATTATAAAAAAAAAAAAAAAAAAAAAAAAAAAAAAAATAAAAAAAATTGTTTTAGCAGAGATCCTAGGGAATAAAATAGCGATCGAACAATTAGAAAAATAAAACTCCACACCTCTGTTATAAGATCTTGTAAAATAAGTAATTTTTCTCCTCCACCAATGGGAACCAGTGAGGCTCATGGGGCTCATGGGAACCAGTGAGGCTCCACCAATGGGAACCAGTGAGGCTCCACCAGTGGGAACCAGTGAGGCTCCACCAGTGGGAACCAGTGAGGCTCCACCATTGGGAACCAGTGAGGCTCCACCAGTGGGAACCAGTGAGGCTCCACCAGTGGGAACCAGTGAGGCTCCACCAGTGGGAACCAGTGAGGCTCCACCAGTGGGAAACAGTGAGGCTCCACCAGTGGGAACCAGTGAGGCTCCACCAGTGGGAACCAGTGAGGCTCCACAGTGGGAACCCCCGAGGCTCCACAGTGGGAACAAGTGAGGCTCCACCAGTGGGAACCAGTGAGGCTCCACCAATGGGCACCAGTGAGGCTCCACCAATGGGCACCAGTGAGGCTCCACCAAAGGGCACCGTTAGCTCCCCAATGGGCACCAGTGAGGCTCCCCCAATGGGCACCAGTGAGGCTCCACCAATGGGCACCAGTGAGGCTCCACCAATGGGAACCAGAGAGGCTCACCAATGGGAACCAGAGAGGCTCCCCAATGGGCACCAGAGAGGCTCCCCCAATGGGCACCAGAGAGGCTCCACCAATGGGAACCAGAGAGGCTCCACCAATGGGAACCAGAGAGGCTCCACCACTGGGAACCAGAGAGGCTCCACCAATGGGAACCCGAGGACTCCACCAATGGGAACCCGAGAGGCTCCACCAATGGGGCACCAGAGAGGCTCCACCAATGGGCACCAGAGAGGCTCCACCAATGGGCACCAGAGAGGCTCCACCAATGGGCACCAGGGAGGCTCCACCAATGGGCCCCAGGGAGGCTCCACCAATGGGCACCAGGGAGGCTCCACCAATGATCCACTCAACGGTAGTAAGGAATGTGACACCGATAAAGTCCACAAACTCATCCCCAGCTGTCAAGCCGCGGCCGCACTTATCCGCCAGCCTGACCTTAGTCCGTGTACCCGCTGGGGGGGCCACACGGGAGGAATCTAGACCCTTGCTGTGGTGTAGCTTAGGCACCAGGACACAATTTCTAGACCCAGTGCCTGGGTTTTGTTGAGCCCCGTTTTAATGAGAAAAAAAAAAAAAAAAAAAAAAAAAAAAACACCCACAATAGTTACCCCAAATTCTTTTGTATAAATGTGAAAGATGATGTTAGACCGAGTAAATAGATACCAAACATGTTACACGTTAAAATTGCGTGCTTTCCTTGAATGGACGACAAGACTACGGTACTTAAAAATCTCCATAGGCAACGCTTCAAATGTCTTTACACTGCAGGGGGTCTCAAACTGGCGGCCCTACAGCTGTTGCGAAACTTCAAGTCCCATCATGCCTCTGCCTGACCGAGTCATGCTTGTAGCTGTCAGCCTTGCAATGCCTCATGGGAAGTGTAGTTTCGCAACAGATGGAGGGCCGCCAGTTTGAGACACCCTGCTTTACAGGTTACCAATTTAGTGTAACAGAGGAGGTCTAGCGCTAAAGTTATTAATCTCGCTCCGGCGATCGCGGCGATACCTCACTTGTGTGGTTCAAATACCGTTTACGTACGAGTTCAATTCTGCATGTGAGGACGGAGGGACGGGGCGCTTTACATTTTTTTTCTCTTTTTATCACTTTTATTCCCATTATAAAAAAACGTAATGCCCGAGCAGAGTCACCCTTTAACAGGAAGTGCCTGAACAAGGGTGGTCATGGAAGGATTACGGGGGTGACAACGCAGGAGCACAATTATGCGACGGGGACAGAGCGTTGTCACAGCTCTTCCGAGCTGGATGAGAATGCGGCTCGGTGGCCGCCATCGGGGCCGATCGTTTATAGAAAGGCGTTACGCGGTCGGTGGATGACCTTTGGCGCTGCCCTCCTTCACCCCGTAGAAGAGAGACGCCGACTCCTCCGGTAATCCAGTCCATTCAGCCCTCTTCCCGTAAAAAGAAAGCAGGAAATTGGATGTACGGAAAAGATGACGACATGTGAAGGAGAGCGCTCTGATTGGAAGAGACATCAGAGGGATGCAATGAGCTCCAACGGCTCCAGCTGCCGCCGGTCCGTCCTCCTCCCGAGGGCCTCACCTACAACATGTGCGCTCCGCTTCCCAATTACAGCTGGACCCTCCAACAGGCACCGACCTCCGGGACCATTCACAGTCCAGGCTCTACAACCGAGTCAGGACCGCCCCCCCCCATCTTCCTTTGGTAAAGAGGACTTGTCCTTCGAGAGGAATTCCTCACTTTTCACTGCAACAAGATGTTCTACCAGAAAAGCTTCACTTCAATATACAGTCATCACCGATCTCCAGTCCAGTGCCCAGCCCCAGATTATGGCATCAAGTCTGCTGCAGGTAAAAGGAAGAATTTCCTCAGTCTCCCCTCCCCCAGTGATCACACTGTAGATTGGGACTTTGCATCAGAGCCCCCCCCCCCCCAATGATCAGTCTGCAGGCAGGAGGAAGCATTTCCTCCATCTCCCCCCCCCCCCCCAGTGATCAGACTGTACATTGTGACTTTGTAGAAGGAGGAGGAGTAATTTCCTCAGTCTCCTCTCCCCCAGTGATCTCCTCCAAGTCATGTGATGGAGAACGTGGACCTCTTCCCACCCCCACAGGTAGAGATTTGTCTCCTCCATGTAGTGTGATGGAGAATGTGGACCTCCCCCCCACAGGTAGAGATTTGTCTCCTCCGTGTCATGCGATGGAGAACGTGGACCTCTCTACCCTCCCCCCACAGGTAGAGATTTGTCTCCTCCGTGTCATGCAATGGAGAACGTGGACCTCCCCCCACAGGTAGAGATTTGTCTCCTCCGTGTCATGCGATGGAGAACGTGGACCTCCCCACCCCCCCCCCCCCCACAGAGATTTGTCTCCTCCGTGTCATGCGATGGAGAACGTGGACCTCTCCCCTCCCCCCCACAGGTAGAGATTGGTCTCCTCCGTGTCATGCGATGGAGAATGTGGACCTCCCCCCCACAGGTAGAGCTTTGTCTCCTCCGTGTCATGTGATGGAGAACGTGGACCTCTCTACCCTCCCCCACAGGTAGAGATTTGTCTCCTCCGTGTCATGCAATGGAGAACGTGGACCTCTCCGGCCCCCCACAGGTAGAGATTTGTCTCCTCCGTGTCATGCGATGGAGAACGTGGACCTCTCCGGCCCCCCACAGTAGAGATTTCCCTCCTCCGTGTCATGCGATGGAGAACGTGGACCTCCCCCCACAGGTAGAGATTTCCCTCCTCCGTGTCATGCGATGGAGAACGTGGACCTCCCCCCACAGGTAGAGATTTCCCTCCTCCGTGTCATGCGATGGAGAATGTGGACCTCCCCCCACAGGTAGAGATTTCCCTCCTCCGTGTCATGCGATGGAGAATGTGGACCTCCCCCCCACAGGTAGAGATTTCCCTCCTCCGTGTCATGCGATGGAGAATGTGGACCTCCCCCCACAGGTAGAGATTTCCCTCCTCCGTGTCATGCGATGGAGAATGTGGACCTCCCCCCACAGGTAGAGATTGGTCTCCTCCGTGTCATGCGATGGAGAACGTGGAAGAGTTCTGGGAGGACGATTCCTGGTAAATGGAAACACGTGTGTTCAGGAGCAGATTACACATCCCAGCGCCGCTCTTTGATCTCCTCCACCGCTGGGCGTGCGGATGATTGCTTCACATTATGACAACGGAAAAAATCGCATCACGTGACCACAACTTCCTGGAAGCCGAACGTTCCTCTGCCAGACCATCTGCAGCAATCAGCAGAGCAGAACCCCCCCCCCCCCCTGACTGGGGGAAGGGATGACGATGAGATTTTAATGCCGTTAGTTTTGTTTTACATTTCTTCAGTTACTTCCTGGTTTCTGACCTAGGCCGAATTGATGTCATACATACCAGGAAGGGGAGGAGGGGGGGGGGGGGCTTTCTCAGCTAAGCACACCTTCCTGCCTGAGCTAAGGGCAGATGGATGGAACTGGGATCTGTTGAGGAGATCTCACTAATGGAGCCCCTGATAGCTATAGGAAGTCACCACGGGATTCACGCTGCCAACAGCCACAGAAAACTGAAACCCGATTTTAGGTGGAAATGGCACAACCACCCCCGCTGTCCTCTTCTGAGGAGAGCCTAGAACATTCTACAGGGTGTCACAAGCGGAGGAAGAACTCCCCCCCAATCGCCCTTCACATGACATCATCCATCCACGACTCCAACCAGAGGAACTTCAAGGCCGGCAAAGTCCCGCAGACACCGAGCTGGAGAGAGAGAGAAGGCAGAGGATGTGACCCTTCCCAACTGAAGAAGCCAAGTCTTCTGTAACCTCCGCCGAGATCTGAACCCTCCCCCCTCCCTGCAGCTGGGAGACAGAACTTACAGGGAATTTTGGGGCCCAATTAGAAAGTTTTATGGAGAACAATGCTGGAAGATTTCCAGGGACCGGGACTCGTGGCCCCCCCAACCTTTACATTGCCTAAAGTGGTGGTCATACAACACTCCGGTTCCAAATCCTCACTTATTCCTGTTTGCAGGAGGCGGGATTCTTCTTCAGACGTCCATCGACTTCCTGCATAACATGGTCACTTCCTATTGGCTGTCCAAAAATGGGGTCAGAAAGGGGAGGGAGGGAGGTTGGTCAGAAAAAGGAAGGAAGGAAGGAAGGAAGGACAGAAAAAAGGAGGGAGGGAGGTCAGAAAAAGGAGGAGGAGAGAGGGAGGGAGGTCAGAAAAAGGAAGGAAGGAAAGGAAGGAAGGAAGGAAGGAAGGAAGGGAAGGAAGGAAGGAAGGAAGGAAGGATGGAAGGATTGAAGGAAGGAAGGAAGGTAGGAAGGAAGGGAGGAAGGTCAGAAAAAAGAGGGAGGGAGGGAGGTCAGAAAAAAGGAAGGAGGGAGGAAAAAAGGAAGGAGGGAGGAAGGAGGGGAGGTAAGGAAGGAAGGAAGGAAGGTCAGAAAAAAGGGGAGGGAGGGGGAGGTCAGAAAAAAGGGAGGGAAGGAGGGGAGGTCAGAAAAAAAAAAAAAAAAAAAAAAAAAAGGGAGGGAAGGAAAGGAGGGGAGGTCAGAAAAAAAAAGGGAGGGAGGGAAGGAGGGGAGGTCAGAAAAAAAAAGGGACGGAGGGAGGGGGAGGTCAGAAAAAAAGGGAGGGAGGGAGGGAGGGGGAGGTCAGAGAAAAAAGGGAGGGAAGGTCAGAAAAAAGGGGAGGGAGGGAGGGAAGGAAGGAAGGAAGGAAGGAAGGAAGGAGGAAGGAAGGAAGGACAGAAAAAAGGAATGGGGAAGGATAAGGTTAAAAACAAAAAAAAAAATAAAACAAAGTAAAAAAAAAAAAAATAAAAAAAAAAAAAAAAAATATAAGATATTAAAAAAAAGTAAAAAGTAAAAAAAAAAAAAACGGAAAAAAAAAAAAAACGAAAAAAGAAAAATAAAAAAAACAAAAAAGAAGAAAAAAAAAAAGGAAAATAAAAAAAAAACAAAAAAAGAAAACAAACAAAAAAAAAAAAAAGAAAAAAAAAAAAAAAAAAAAGAAAAAACAAATAAAAAAAAATAAAACAATAGAACAGGAAAAAAAAACGAAAAAAACAAAAAAGGAATACAAAAAAAAGAAAAAAAAAAAAAAAAAAATGTAAAAAAAAAAAAAAGATAAGGAAAGGAAAAACAAGGAAAAAAAAAAATAAGAACAAAGTATAAAAAAAAAAAAACAACAAAAAAAAAAAAAAAATAAAAAAAAAAAACAAAAACAAAAAATAAAGGAAAAAAAAAGAAAAAAAAAAAGTAATAAATAAAAAAAAATGAAATAAAATAAAAAAAAAAAAACGGAGGAACAAAAAGGAAAATAAAGACAAAAAAAAAAAAGAATCAAAAATG
The DNA here is from genome assembly GCA_028564925.1 of Lithobates sylvaticus. Lineage (NCBI taxonomy): Eukaryota > Metazoa > Chordata > Amphibia > Anura > Ranidae > Lithobates > Lithobates sylvaticus. The sequence goes on from CM053035.1 coordinate 6,078,308, forward strand.
AAAAAGAAAGAAAGATAAAAAATAAAAAAAACACCATAGCATGAAGGAAGAGCAAAAAAAATACAAAGAAATGGAAGGAAGGAACAAAAAAACAAAAAACAAAAAGAAGGATAAAGATGATGTATTAGAAGTAACAAAGAAGGAAGGAAGGTCAGAAAAAAGGGGAGGGAGGGAGGGGATGGGTCAGAAAAAAAAAAAAAAAAGGAGGGAAGGAGGGGAGGTCAGAAAAAAAAAAAAAAAAAGGGAGGGAGGGAGGGAGGGGAGGTCAGAAAAAAGGGGAGGGAGGGAGGGGAGGTCAGAAAAAAAGGGGAGGTCAGAAAAAAAGGGAGGGAGGGGGGGAAGGAGGGGAGGTCAGAAAAAAAGGGAGGGAGGGAGGGAGGGAAGGAGGGGAGGTCAGAAAAAAGAGGGAGGGAGGGAAGGAGGGGAGGTCAGAAAAAAGGGAGGGAGGGAAGGAGGGGAGGTCAGAAAAAAGGGAGGGAGGGAAGGGAAGGGAAGGTCAGAAAAAAGGGAGGGAGGGAAGGGAAGGGAAGGTCAGAAAAAAGGGGAGGGAGGGAAGGAGGGGAGGTCAGAAAAAAGGGAGGGAGGGAAGGGAAGGGAAAGGAAAGGAAAGGAAAGGAAGGGAAAGGAAAAGGAAAAGAAAAAAGAAAGGAAGAGGAAAGGAAAGGAAAGGAATGGAAAAGGAAAGGAAAAAGGAAAGAAAAGGAAAGGAAAGGAAAGGAAAGGAAAAGGAAAGAAAGAGAGGCGACAGAGGAAGGGAGGTCAGAAAGGGGTGGCAAGTTAGCGGATGGGCGGGCTTGATATTTCCCAGCTGAACTCCGGGATAGAATAACCCCCCTCCCCCAATACTTCTTCATCTTTTCTATCTTAAAAACTATCGTGTTGCCATTTGTTGCGCACAGTTTCGGCTACAGTCACATATAATGTGTGACATCACCACACACAGGACAGCGGCTTTGCCCCATGAGGAGGGGTCAGGCCAGTGCCGATGTCACTTCCCGCTAGTATTCCATGCCGGAGATCAAGACGACAACTCCCATCATGCAGTGGGAATTTAGAATGGGCGTGCACGTGGGTAGGTTTGCGCCGGTTACATCCTTCGGACTTCGTCCAATCAATAGACAGAAGTGGGATGTTCAGAGCCAAAGTCAGACACCTGGCTCCGCCCACTGCAGCAAACGGTGTTGTAATTAGGTTACCAATCACAGGAGAGATTGTACAAGACCAGCAGCGGCCACACCCCCTGACCTCAGGGAATATCTGGGATGGAGCCCCGGATTCTGGTTCAATGTGGTTGTAAACCTCAGACATGAAATCTGAACAAAGCATATCCTAATAGCACGTGTGTCAAACACAGGGCCCACAGGCCGAACACAGCCCCCCCCCCCCTCAGGCCATTCCATGTGAGGAGAGAAGACAGAACTCCTCCTACAGATCCTGCGTCTCTCTATGCACCCACTGTACCCCCTCATTGCTTGTCTAGGGGGAGGCGGGGGCACTCTGGACATTTTTGATGTCTGGGGGGAGGCGGGGGCACTCTGGACATTTGATGGCTTGGAGGCGGGGGCACTCTGGACATTAGATGGCTAGGAGGCGGGGGCACTCTGGACATTTGATGGCTAGGAGGCGGGGGCACTCTGGACATTTGATGGCTAGGAGGCGGGGGCACTCTGGACATTTGATGGCTAGGAGGCGGGGGCACTCTGGACATTTGATGGCTAGGTGGCGGGGGCACTCTGGACATTTGATGGCTAGGAGGCGGGGGCACTCTGGACATTTGATGGCTAGGAGGCGGGGGCACTCTGGACATTTGATATACTCTTCTTACAGATCCTTTGAGGGCTGATGTGACCCCCAATGAAATTGATGTTTGACCCCCCCCCCGCTCTGCAGTGTGGACTTGTCTCAGTCCAGAGCACTGAGTGTAATTTCTGTCTGCCGCCTCCTTCCTCTGCTATCCCAACGCCAGACAATCGTGGCCCCGCCCCCCCTCCAGCACACAGCCTGCGATTGACAGCCACAGCTGTGCTGGTTTCCCTCTTTGATGGGGGCCTATGACTGCAAAGTATGTACAGGTGGGGTGTGTCTAGTCCCTCCACTCAGGTTTCAGATTACACTCAGCTCATGTGCAGTGTGACATCAGATGCCCACCCCCACGCTTTCTGTATCTGAGAAAAATCCTTTGATCTGTGCATTTTAAAAGGTTGTAGAGAAGAGGCTGCAGAGACAAGTCCTCCTGCCTAAGTTGTACCTGTTTATCACCCGAGTCACCTCACTGGGTATAGGGAGGGTTTACAACCAATGTAATAATAATGAAAATCTAATTGTCCCACCTTCTCCATTATAACTTGCCCCCCGAGGGGGGTGGTGGGTGGGGGGGTTGGGGTCCTGGCCGTACATCCGCACAGGCGGGGCAAGCCCCCCCCCCCCCGGTGCTCCGCATGCATCTCCAGCAGATTTCACCCTCCACCACAGAGTGGAATAGGACCAGCCCCCCGAAACGCATTGCATCCTCCCCCTTCCCTGAAACGCGTTGCCTCCCACCTGTAACCTTTACATTGTCAATGATCTAAAGCATGGAGGGAGAGGATCACTGGGGCACTTCTTCCCGATTATGGATGAAGACGACGCCAGCATGGGAGGCCCGAAACGTCATGTCTGCGCGTGCGTGGAGACTAGGGGGAGCGTGCACAGACGTGGCGGAGGAGGAGGAGGAGGAGAGGGAGGAGGCGGAGGAGAAGAGGAGGGAGGGGGGAGAGGATGAGCGCCGGGCTCTGCGGGTAATTATGTTGGGGAGGGCAGAGGTTCAGGGAAAGAAAAAAAAAAATATAAACTTATATGCAAATTAGAAAATTAATGAAAATGAGGAAGCAGACAGGGGAGGGGCCATTTATGCAAATAAGGGAAGATGTATGTAGGTGGGGGGAGAGCAGACAGGTGTGTATAATGGAGGGGGATATAATGACAGCATATTGGGGGATATATAATGACAGCGTACTGGGGGATGGGGGGGGCTATATATATATAACAGCGTGATGGGGGGGATATAATGACAGCGTATTGGGGATATAATGACAGCGTATTGGGGGATGGGGGGGGATATAAAATGACAGCGTATTGGGGGATTGGGGGGGGGATATAAAATGACAGCGTATTGGGGATGGGGGGGGGGATATAAAATGACAGCGTATTGGGGGATGGGGGGGATATAATGACAGTGTATTGGGGGATGGGGGGGATATGACAGTGTATTGGGGGATGGGGGGATATAATGACAGTGTATTGGGGGGGGATATAAGACAGTGTATTGGGGGGGGATATAATGACAGTGTATTGGGGGGGGATATAATGACAGTGTATTGGGGGGGGGGGATATAATGACAGTGTATTGGGGGATGGGGGGATATAATGACAGTGTATTGGGGGATGGGGGGATATAATGACAGTGTATTGGGGGATGGGGGGTATACATGACAGTGTATAGGGGGATGGGGGATCTAATGACAGTGTATTGGGGGGGGGGGGGATTATAACGCTCAGTGTATGGGGGGTGTGGCGCCACCCCTCCGGCGCCGTGAGGACATAATCAGCTCACCGCTTGTAATGGGGGATGGGGGCCCCGGCGCTCTCCCCCCCCCCCCCCCCCCCCCCCCCCCCCCCCCCCCCCCCCCCCGTGGCACTCCACCCCCTCCCCGCTACCCCCAGAGTATTGGCGCGCCGATGGCCCGTGCCCCGCGATATAATGCTCTCGCGCGCGCTACGCTGGGGGGGGATATAATGACCGTGAAATTGGGGGGGGGGATATATAATGACCGTGTAATTGGGGGATGGGGGATATAATGAAAGGTATTGGGGATGGCGGGGACTCTAATGACCTCTCGCGCTCATGTGGTGTATTGGGGGCCCTCGCGCGCGCGGGGAATGATAACGCTCTGTGTATCGCTGGGGGATGGGGGCCGTCGATTGGGGGATTGGGGGGATATAATGACAGTGTATTGGGGGATGGGGGGATATAATGACAGTGTATTGGGGGGGAAGGGAGGGAAAAGGAGGAAGGACAGTGTAATTGGGGGATTGGGGGGGATTTAATGCAGTTGTATTGGGGATGGGGGGATATAATGACAGTGTATTGGGGGATGGGGGGATATGACAGTGTATTGGGGGATGGGGTGATATAATGACAGTGCGCTTGGGGGGGGGCTCTAATGACCAGTGTATGGGGGGGGATATAATGACAGTGTATTGGGGGTGGATATAATGACAGTGTATTGGGGGGGGGATATAATGACAGTGTATTGGGGGATGGGGGGGGGGATATAATGACAGTGTATTGGGGGGGGGGGATATAATGACAGTGTATTGGGGGGGGGATATAATGACAGTGTATTGGGGGGGGGGGATATAATGACAGTGTATTGGGGGGGGGGGTATAATGACAGTGTATTGGGGGGGGGGGATATAATGACAGTGTATTGGGGGGGGGGGGATATAATGACAGTGTATTGGGGGATGGGGGGATATAATGACAGTGTATTGGGGGATGGGGGGATATAATGACAGTGTATTGGGGGGGGGGGATATAATGACAGTGTATTGGGGGGGGGATATAATGACAGTGTATTGGGGGATGGGGGGGGATATAATGACAGTGTATTGGGGGATGGGGACTAAAGACAGAGCTCTTCCCTCCCCCACTTCTATGAGATGCCCGTATGACACCTCCCCTCCCCCTTCTCACCGAATTTGACGGCGGAGTCCGCCAGGCAGCGGTCCCACTTCCTCCCGAGCTCCTTCTCCGACATGGTGACCTCCAACAGGAAGAATAGCCTGCCAAAGTCTCGCGAGATCCCCGTACTAAAGCGCGCCTGGTCTCGCGAGAACACGCCCCGTAGCGCCGCTGGTCGTCAAGGTTACCCGCCACCACGTGCTCCTGACCTTGGACGAGGTCTCAACAAACTTTATCAACAGGCGGAATTGAATGAAAGAGCTGCACGGAGCCCCCTCAGAGCTCTTCCAGTGAGGTCCCCGCCCCCTTCAGAGCTCTTCCAGTGATGTCAGGCCCCTCAGAGCTCTTCCAGTGATGTCAGGCCCCTCAGAGCTCTTCCAGTGATGTCACCGCCAATCAGAGCTCTTCCAGTGATGTCACGCCCCTCAGAGCTCTTCCAGTGATGTCACGCCCACCTCAGCACTTTTGCAGCAATGTCACCGCCCCCTCAGAGCCCTTCCAGCGATGTCACGCCCCTCAGAGCTCTTCCTGTGATGTCACGCCCCTCAGAGCTCTTCCTGTGATGTCACGCCCCTCAGAGCTCTTCCTGTGATGTCTCGCCCCTCAGAGCTCTTCCTGTGATGTCACGCCCCTCAGAGCTCTTCCTGTGATGTCACGCCCCTCAGAGCTCTTCCTGTGATGTCACGCCCCCTCAGAGCTCTTCCTGTGATGTCACGCCCCTCAGAGCTCTTCCTGTGATGTTACGCCCCTCAGAGCTCTTCCTGTGATGTCACCGCCCCACAGAGCTCTTCCAGTGATGTCACCGCCAATCAGAGCTCTTCCAGTGATGTCACGCCCCTCAGAGCTCTTCCAGTGATGTCACGCCCACCTCAGCACTTTTGCAGCAATGTCACCGCCCCATCAGAGCCCTTCCAGCGATGTCACGCCCCTCAGAGCTCTTCCTGTGATGTCACGCCCCTCAGAGCTCTTCCTGTGATGTCACGCCCCTCAGAGCTCTTCCTGTGATGTCACGCCCCTCAGAGCTCTTCCTGTGATGTCACGCCCCTCAGAGCTCTTCCTGTGATGTCACGCCCCTCAGAGCTCTTCCTGTGATGTCACGCCCCTCAGAGCTCTTCCTGTGATGTCACGCCCCTCAGAGCTCTTCCTGTGATGTTACGCCCCTCAGAGCTCTTCCTGTTATGTCACGCCCCTCAGAGCTCTTCCAGTGATGTCACCGCCAATCAGAGCTCTTCCAGTGATGTCACGCCCCTCAGAGCTCTTCCAGTGATGTCACGCCCACCTCAGCACTTTTGCAGCAATGTCACCGCCCCCTCAGAGCCCTTCCAGCGATGTCACGCCCCTCAGAGCTCTTCCTGTGATGTTACGCCCCTCAGGGCTCTTCCAGTGATGTCACCGCCCTCTCAAAAAGCTCTTCTAGTGATGTCCCCGCCCCCTCAGAGCTCTTCCAGCATTGTCACACTCCTTCAGAGCTTTTCCAGTGATGTCACGCTCCTTCAGAGCTTTTCCAGTGATGTCACGCTCCTTCAGAGCTTTTCCAGTGATGTCACGCCCACCTCAGCGCTTTTGCAGCAATGTCACCGCCCCCTCAGAGCCCTTCCAGCGATGTCACGCCCCTCAGAGCTCTTCCTGTGATTTCACGCCCCGTCAGGGCTCTTCCAGTGATGTCTCCGCCCCCTTAGAACTCTTCCAGTGATGTCACCGTCCTCTCAAAGCTCTTCTAGTGATGTCCCTGCCTCCTCAGAGCTTTTCCAGTGATGTCACCGCCCCCTCAGAGCACTTCTAGTGATGTCACTACCCCCTTAGAGCTCTTCCAGTGATGCCACGCCCCCTCAAAGCTCTTCCAGTCATGTCCCCGCCCCCTCAGAGCTCTTCCTGTGATGTCACACCCCCTCAGAGCTCTTCCAGCGATATCACACCCCTTCAGAGCTCTTCCAATGATGTCCTGCCCCTTCAGAGCTCTTCCAGTGATGTCACGCCCCCTCAGAGCTCTTCTAGTGATGTCCCCGCCCCCCTCAGAGCTCTTCCAGCATTGTCACGCTCCTTCAGAGCTTTTCCAGTGATGTCACGCCCCGTCAGAGCTCTTCCAGTGATGTCACCACCCCCTCAGAGCTCTTCCAGTTATGTCCCCGCCCCCCCTCAGAGCTCTTCCAGCATTGTCACGGTCCTTCAGAGTTTTTCCAGTGATGTCTGGCACCTTCAGAGCTCTTCCAGTGATGTCACCACCCCCTCAGAGCTCTTCCAGTGATGTCACCGCCCCCTCAGAGCTCTTCCAGTGATGTCACCGCCCCCTCAGAGCTCTTCCAGTGATGTCACCGCCCCCCCTCAGAGCTCTTCCAGTGATGTCACGCCCACCTCTGCGCTTTTGCAGCAATGTCACCGCCCCCTCAGAGCCCTTCCAGCGATGTCACACCCCTCAGAGCTCTTCCTGTGATGTCACCCCCCCCGCAGAACTCTTCCAGTGATGTCACCGCCCCCTCCGAGCTCTTCCAGTGATGTCACCGCCCACCTCAGAGCTCCTCCAGTGATGTCACCGCCCCCTCAGAAGTCTTCCAGTGATGTCACTACCCCCCCCCCCCCCTCAAAGCTCTTGCAGTGAGGTCCCCGCCCCCTTAGAACTCTTCCAGTGATGTCACCGCCTCCTAAGAGCTCTTCCAGTGAAATCACTGCCCCTTCAGAGCTCTTCCAATGAAATCGCCCCCTTTAAGATCTCTTTCAGTAATGTCACCGCCCCTCAGAGCTCTGAATGCCTTTCAGCTGATGTTTCCGCCCCTGAGGTTCCATCTGCCATTCCTCCATGGAGCACTTAGAGGGCTATATTGGCGTTTTCCTATATTTATTGTAAAAGACAAACAGACAAGAAGGACGAAGTGGTTTTCATGTCCTGCTTAGAATGAAGTAGATGTACAAGTCAGCAACAGGATCGTTTGTCAGTAAAGCTCCACCTTTTATTATTACACATTGTAAAAAAAGCCACCCTCAGTCTCCAGTCAGTGACTCTGCCTAGACTGAGCTGATGTCATCAGTCTGCTGCAGGCAGGAGGAAGTCTTTCTTCAGTCCCCCCCCCCCCCAGTGATCGGACTGTACATTGTAACTTTGCAGCCAGCGGAAGGTTTTGGATGGAGTGGAGAGGGATTAGACCCCCTGTCAGGTTTTCATTGCTGTTTGTACCTCTCTAGAATCCCCCTCTCTATTTGTCCTGGTTACCATGAACGCCGTAAGTGAAATGAAAAGAAAAATCACAAATTGTGGGTTGTCACCAGAACAGGAACAGAGGGGGAATCTTCCTATGGGGACACCCCCCGGGATTCCCTCATAGTGCAGGGCTTTCCTCTCACTTCCTGTTTTGGCCATGACAACAGACGGCAGGAAATGTCGGGTGTTATAACCTCCCCCCCCCCCCCCCCCCCCCCCTTCCTCCATCCAAAATAAAACGCTTGGCCTTCATTTCCAGGATATTGAAAGGTGCGACTTCTCCTAATAAATATATGGATGGAGTGATGAGGGGTTAGATCCCCCGCCTGGTTTTTATTTCTCTGTCCTTCAGAGACTCGCCCTCTCTATGTGTCCCGGTGACACAGGAAGTGATGTGAAATACAAAGAGGTAGAGTTGTCACAAGAAAACGAAGGGCTTGTTCATACGTGAGGTTGGAGGGGGGCAGTAGAACCCTATGGCTTTTTTTTTTTTTTTTTTTTTTTTTTTTTTTTTGATTTTTTTTTTTTTTTTTTTTTTTTTTTTTTTTTTTTTTTTTTTTTTTTTTTTTTTTTTTTTTTTTTTTTTTTTTTTTTTTTTTTTTTTTTATTTTTTTTTTTTTTTTTTTTTTTTTTTTTTTTTTTTTTTTTTTTTTTTTTTTTTTTTTTTTTTTTTTTTTTTTTTTTTTTTTTTTTTTTTTTACCAAACCCTCAACAGCTACCCCCCTCTAGCCACAGAGGAACTCTCCTGGTATAATTCTCTGTATATACTGGACCTCTCCCATAGCAACCAGCACAGCTGTCGCCCATGGCAACCACTACAGTGCAGTCTTCACGTATAGCCACCAGCACAAATTCATCTCCTATATATTGCCCCTGTACATATTGATCTTCTATAGGTGTTCACTTTACAAAATTACCTCCTATACATCTCCAATAGTACTCCCCGTACATATTGATCTCCTATAGTACTCCTCTATACATATTGATCTCCTATAGTACTCCTCTATACATATTGATCTCCTATAGTACTCCCCTATACATATTGATCTCCTATAGTACTCCTCTATACATATTGATCTCCTATAGTACTCCTCTATACATATTGATCTCCTATAGTACTCCTCTATACATATTGATCTCTTATAGTACTCCTCTATACATATTGCTCTCCTATAGTACTCCCCCGTACATACTGATCTCCTATAGTACTCCCCCGTACATATTGATCTCCTATAGTACTCCTCTATACATATTGATCTCCTATAGTACTCCCCTATACATATTGATCTCCTATGGTACTCCTCTATACCTATTGATCTCCTATAGTACTCCCCTATACATACTGATCTCCTATAGTACTCCCCTATACATATTGATCTCCTATAGTACTCCTCTATACATATTGATCTCCTATAGTACTCCTCTATACATATTGATCTCTTATAGTACTCCTCTATACATATTGCTCTCCTATAGTACTCCCCCGTACATACTGATCTCCTATAGTACTCCCCCGTACATATTGCTCTCCTATAGTACTCCCCTATACATACTGATCTCCTATAGTACTCCCCTATACATATTGATCTCCTATAGTACTCCCCTATGCATATTGATCTCCTATAGTACTCCTCTATACATATTGATCTCCTATAGTACTCCTCTATACATATTGATCTCTTATAGTACTCCTCTATACATATTGCTCTCCTATAGTACTCCCCCCGACATATTGATCTCCTATAGTACTCCTCTATACATATTGATCTCCTATAGTACTCCCCCGTACATACTGATCTCCTATAGTACTCCCCCGTACATATTGATCTCCTATAGTACTCCTCTATACATATTGATCTCCTATCGTACTCTTCTATACATATTGATCTCCTATAGTACTCCCCTATACATATTGATCTCCTATAGTACTCCCCCGTACATATTGATCTCCTATAGTACTCCTCTATACATATTGATCTCCTATCGTACTCTTCTATACATATTGATCTCCTATAGTACTCCTCTATACATATTGATCTCCTATTGTACTCTTCTATACATATTGATCTCCTATAGTAATCCTCTATACATACTGATCTCCTATAGTACTCCCCCGTACATATTGATCTCCTATAGTACTCCTCTATACATATTGCTCTCCTATAGTACTCCCCTATACATATTGATCTCCTATAGTACTCCCCAATATATATTGATCTCCTATAGTACTCCTCTATACATATTGATCTCCTATCGTACTCTTCTATACATATTGATCTCCTATAGTAATCCTCTATACATACTGATCTCCTATAGTACTCCCCTATACATATTGATCTCCTATAGTACTCCTCTATACATATTGCTCTCCTATAGTACTCCCCTATACATATTGATCTCCTATAGTACTCCTCTATACATATTGATCTCCTATAGTACTCCCCTATACATATTGATCTCCTATAGTACTCCACGATACATATTGATCTCCTATAGTACTCCTCTATACATATTGATCTCCTATAGTACTCCCCCGTACATATTGATCTCCTATAGTACTCCTCTATACATATTGATCTCCTATAGTACTCCTCTATACATATTGATCTCCTATCGTACTCTTCTATACATATTGATCTCCTATAGTACTCCCCGTACATGCTGATCTCCTATAGTACTCCCCTATACATATTGATCTCCTATAGTACTCCCCCATACATATTGATCTCCTATAGTACTCCCCTATACATATTGATCTCCTATAGTACTCCTCTATACATACTGATCTCCTATAGTACTCCTCTATACATACTGATCTCCTATAGTACTCCCCTATACATATTGATCTCCTATAGTACTCCTCTATACCTATTGATCTCCTATAGTACTCCCCTCTACATATTGATCTCCTATAGTACTCCCCTATACATATTGATCTCCTATAGTACTCCCCCGTACATATTGATCTCCTATAGTACTCCTCTATACATATTGATCTCCTATCGTACTCTTCTATACATATTGATCTCCTATAGTACTCCTCTATACATATTGATCTCCTATTGTACTCTTCTATACATATTGATCTCCTATGCGAATTTACCCTACCAACCCCAAACAAAAAAAACTTTACTTACAACCAACACTTGGCCTTACAAAACTTAAAAACCAACCCTTTGATAGTGATTAAACCGGCGGACAAGGGCGGAAACATTGTTGTTCTCAACAAACTAGACTATCTTGACATGTGTCTCAACATACTACGCAATCGCGAATGGTATGCCATAATTCCCAGTACATCAATAAGGTTGTTCCAACAGGAATTATATACTCTTGTTGTTGATGCCTTTAGACAACACATTATTGATAAATCTACGGCTGACTATGTCAGAACCAAATTTCCGAGAGAAGCCACCTTTTATGCCTTACCCAAGGTACATAAAAACCTTCCCAGACCACCAGGTAGACCCATCGTCTCCGGACGTGGATGCCTTACTGACAATCTTAGTCGCTATATAGACAAATTACTCCAACCCCTAGTACAGGCACTACCTTCATATATACGTGATACCACACACTTACTGCAAGACCTCTCGGACCTCCACGTCGATGCCAACACTGTCCTGGTTGCCATCGACGTCGAGGCCCTCTACAGTTCTATCCCTCATACTTTAGGACTTGCTGCTATTCAACACATCTTGTCTAGTGCCAACCTCTATCCCCATGAGTTATCGCTCTTTATTATCAGAGCACTCAAATTCATTTTGACCCACAACTTTTTCTCCTTTAATGGTTCCCACTACCTCCAGGTACAAGGCGTCGCCATGGGCACTTGTTGCGCACCGGCGTACGCCAATCTGTACCTGGGGGAGTGGGAACGAAACTTATTCATTACTGATGCCGCCAACATCTACACTAAACATATAGCGTCTTTCCGCCGCTATATAGATGACATTTTGATTCTGTGGCAGGGCCCCATAGATACATTACACCATTTTCTTATATACCTCAACACCTCTAATTCCCTCAATCTTAAATTCACAATGACATATAGCTATAGTTCAATCTCTTTCCTTGATCTTACCCTTAGCAAGGACAGACATGGTCAACTACAAAGCCAACTCTTCCGCAAACCGACTGCAGGCAATACTATTCTTGCAGCCTCCAGCTTTCACCCCCAGCCTCTACTTAAATCCATTCCCTTTGCTCAATATCTACGTGCCCGACGTAACTGTTCCTCGGATACCTCCTTTGAACACGAGGCCTCCGTACTAAGGGACAGACTACGCGCACGTGGTTACAAAAATAGCGTTTTAAAATACGCTTATAAAAAAGCGAAATCTAAATCACGCTCTGCCCTACTCATTCCTAAACCATCTGGGCCCTCCACACAACCACCCCTTAAGCCCCATACACACGGTCGGACTTTTTCATGGATTCTGTCCGATCGGACAAGGTTGTTGAAAAATCAGACCGTGTGTAGGCACCATCGGACAGTGTTCGTCGGTTTGACCGACGGACAAAGTCTTATCTCCTGCTGGAAAGATTTGCCATCAACACGGTCCGATCACACCAAATCCGATCGTGTGTACGGTTGTCCGACCGGACAAAGTGCTACGCATGCTCAGATCACATTACAAGACCAAAGCTATTGGCTACTAGCCTCTACGTAGTCCCGTCGTAGGCAACAAACGTCACCACGTTCAGAATGATCGGATTTTCCGACAACTTTGTCCGACCGTGTGTACGCAAAACCAACATCGGACAAAGTATGACGCACATGGTCCGACGGACCTGGTCCGCGGATTGTCCGACCGTGTGTATGGGGCTTTAGAATTATAACCAACTACTGCCAACAATATAATGAAATTACTCAAATACTACATAAACACTGGCACATCATTTCTACAGATAGAGCCCTTTCCCCCTTTGTTCCGCCCAAACCCTTGATCACTTACCGACGTGCCCCGTCTCTTCGTGATAAACTCATTACTAGTGAATACAAGAGTAGCAATAAATCCCAGAGACAGCTTAAGGGTACCTATCCATGTGGCAATTGCAATTATTGCAAATACCTACCTAAATCCAATCTACACAACCTTTTACCCAATGGTCAACGCCTTTTTCCTAAGCATTATGTAAATTGTCGTTCTGTTGGCATTGTTTACCTTTTAGAATGTGAATGTGGGTGCTTTTACGTAGGCAAGACGAAATTACCCTTTTGGAAACGAATTTATGGACACATTACTAGTATCAATCAAAGAGATCCCGATTTACCTTTGGGACGACATACCTCCATTGTCCACCCCATTACTATTCCTAAGATCTCATTCAGAGCTCTAGACCATATTCCCCCCCCAAATCGATGGGGTGATTACAACAAAGCGCTACTTCAGAGCGAACTTCGTTGGATTTTCCATCTTAATGCTACCTTACCCCCTGGCCTTAACGAGGCCTTCAACTTTAAACCCTATCTTGAGGGCTTCGAGACTGGAGTCTGTGAACTAGATCTTTAGCTGATGGTCTCCCTCGTTTAAGCACCCACACCCAATGCACGATGTCTGTATCATTATTATTACAAATTTTAACCTGTGGATTGGATGTCTTTCTATAAGCATATAGGAATATATGTTCATGTACTTTATACTGTATATGCACTGACATATGTCTGTCTTCAACTACATATGTCTTTTCATCCATGTATTACATACAGTGCATCAAACTGTTACATGCCTTCTTCTCCCTTTTTCCTCCAATGCTGTACAAGCCATATACACCACTAGGTTGTCTATCGCACACATGTCCCCCATCGCTCAGTTTTTGATTATCTGTCCTTTATGGACTAACCTACCAACATCCTACCCACACTGTGTCTCCCCCCTCTACTTTGAATACCCGGCGCGGGTAAGACTAGGTGCGCGTGCGCATTTGCTCTACTGCGCACGCGTCACCCCCTCGCCTTCCATCATAGACCAGCTTCTGGTCCACTTCCTGTTTGCGCTCCACTGTGGAGCGCACCAGGAAGCTGGCGACCGTCTGTCCCGCGTCGGTGACGTCACGACGCCGGACGCGACCGCGCCGTCATGACGCGGCCGCGCCCGGCACCGCCCCGTCAGAGGTCCACATTGGAGGGTTACCATAGCGCTTTCTCGCGCCCGCCTTCCAACAACACAGCAGCTAATCAGCACTGAGGCTGTAGGCCAGTTGACACACGCCTACTCTCAGCTGTTGTTCATTAGTTGACCACATATAAACTCTCCATACTCTGGCTTCAGTCTCATGCTGCTGACTGACCAGAGTTGACCTCCTATCCTTTACCCACAAATTATACTCAGGTAAATACCAGTTCTACTACTCTGTAGCCAGATACTTCCATTTTGTTTTGCTTTAGCTTTGATTATTTTTCATTTTACTTTATTTCACAGTGACACACTCGCTGACCCACTGTGTTCAATACAGGACTTGGGCTCTCAGCCCTAGCCCCTGTATGTTGGACCTTGTATTCGGAGGGGGGTCTCAGCAGGTCTTATATATCCCAGTGTCTAAGTACACTTGTTTTACTGAACATACCCTTGCTTCCCTGGATCCCACGCTCAGTGGCTCCCCCATATGACAAACAATTGAGCTTTGGCAGGACATGTGAGTATATCATTGTGCTTTCTCTTTTAGAGATAAATCTCCTCCAGCAATATAGATTTTCTCTAGTGCAAACATATTGTATTGATATATTGAGACTAATCTTATGACCCTTCATCTATTTAGATGAGTTTCTAAGGATACAAATTGCCTTGACAAAGGACCACAGTCCGAAACATGTTGGCATCTTCCTTACCCTATGTACCAAGCAAGTTTATACCTCTGACATAATGCTTTGTATGTTTTTGCTTTCCTGACATGTTATAAACTGTATCAACTCATTGTATCCTCATTATAAACATACCATGCCTCTGAGCATTCCCTTGTTCACTGTGTACATTTTTGAATAAACGTTTACTGTTTCACATGCATACATCGTTTTAAAGTGTCTATCTTTACTCCAAGCATCCCCTAGGGGTATTGGCCTTTACCTTATGCACATTACGGCCTTCCATAAAAACGATCTCCTATAGTAATCCTCTATACATACTGATCTCCTATAGTACTCCCCAATATATATTGATCTCCTATAGTACTCCTCTATACATATTGATCTCCTATACATATTGATCTCCTATAGTAATCCTCTATACATACTGATCTCCTATAGTACTCCCCTATACATATTGATCTCCTATAGTACTCCTCTATACATATTGCTCTCCTATAGTACTCCCCTATACATATTGATCTCCTATAGTACTCCCCTATACATATTGATCTCCTATAGTACTCCCCCATACATATTGATCTCCTATAGTACTCCCCCGTACATACTGATCTCCTATAGTACTCCCCTATACATATTGATCTCCTATAGTACTCCTCTATACATATTGATCTCCTATAGTACTCCTCTATACATATTGATCTCCTCTAGTACTCCCCCGTACATATTGATCTCCTATAGTACTCCTCTATACATATTGATCTCTTATAGTACTCCTCTATACATATTGATCTCCTATAGTACTCCCCCGTACATACTGATCTCCTATAGTACTCCCCCGTACATATTGATCTCCTATAGTACTCCTCTATACATATTGATCTCCTATAGTACTCCTCTATACATATTGATCTCCTATAGTACTCCTCTATACATATTGATCTCCTATAGTACTCCCCTATACATATTGATCTCCTATAGTACTCCTCTATACATATTGATCTCCTATAGTACTCCCCTATACATATTGATCTCCTATGGTACTCCTCTATACCTATTGATCTCCTATAGTACTCCCCTATACATACTGATCTCCTATAGTACTCCCCTATACATATTGATCTCCTATCGTACTCTTCTATACATATTGATCTCCTATAGTACTCCTCTATACATATTGATCTCCTATAGTACTCCTCTATACATATTGATCTCCTATAGTACTCACCTATACATATTGATCTCCTATAGTACTCCTCTATACATATTGATCTCCTATAGTACTCCTCTATACATATTGATCTCCTATAGTACTCCCCCGTACATACTGATCTCCTATAGTACTCCCCCGTACATATTGATCTCCTATAGTACTCCTCTATACATATTGATCTCCTATAGTACTCCCCTATACATATTGATCTCCTATGGTACTCCTCTATACCTATTGATCTCCTATAGTACTCCCCTATACATACTGATCTCCTATAGTACTCCCCTATACATATTGATCTCCTATAGTACTCCTCTATACATATTGATCTCCTATAGTACTCCTCTATACATATTGATCTCTTATAGTACTCCTCTATACATATTGCTCTCCTATAGTACTCCCCCGTACATACTGATCTCCTATAGTACTCCCCCGTACATATTGCTCTCCTATAGTACTCCCCTATACATACTGATCTCCTATAGTACTCCCCTATACATCTTGATCTCCTATAGTACTCCCCTATGCATATTGATCTCCTATAGTACTCCTCTATACATATTGATCTCCTATAGTACTCCTCTATACATATTGATCTCTTATTGTACTCCTCTATACATATTGCTCTCCTATAGTACTCCCCCGTACATATTGATCTCCTATAGTACTCCTCTATACATATTGATCTCCTATAGTACTCCCCCGTACATACTGATCTCCTATAGTACTCCCCCGTACATATTGATCTCCTATAGTACTCCTCTATAAATATTGATCTCCTATAGTACTCCCCTATACATATTGATCTCCTATCGTACTCTTCTATACATATTGATCTCCTATAGTACTCCCCTATACATATTGATCTCCTATAGTACTCCCCCGTACATATTGATCTCCTATAGTACTCCTCTATACATATTGCTCTCCTATAGTACTCCCCTATACATATTGATCTCCTATAGTACTCCCCAATATATATTGATCTCCTATAGTACTCCTCTATACATCTTGATCTCCTATCGTACTCTTCTATACATATTGATCTCCTATAGTAATCCTCTATACATACTGATCTCCTATAGTACTCCCCTATACATATTGATCTCCTATAGTACTCCTCTATACATATTGATCTCCTATAGTACTCCCCTATACATATTGATCTCCTATAGTACTCCTCTATACATATTGATCTCCTATAGTACTCCCCTATACATATTGATCTCCTATAGTACTCCCCTATACATATTGATCTCCTATAGTACTCCTCTATACATATTGATCTCCTATAGTACTCCCCCGTACATATTGATCTCCTATAGTACTCCTCTATACATATTGATCTCCTATAGTACTCCTCTATACATATTGATCTCCTATCGTACTCTTCTATACATATTGATCTCCTATAGTACTCCCCCATACATATTGATCTCCTATAGTACTCCCCTATACATATTGATCTCCTATAGTACTCCTCTATACATACTGATCTCCTATAGTACTCCTCTATACATACTGATCTCCTATAGTACTCCCCTATACATATTGATCTCCTATAGTACTCCTCTATACATATTGATCTCCTATAGTACTCCCCTATACATATTGATCTCCTATAGTACTCCCCTATACATATTGATCTCCTATAGTACTCCCCAGTACATATTGATCTCCTATAGTACTCCTCTATACATATTGATCTCCTATCGTACTCTTCTATACATATTGATCTCCTATAGTACTCCTCTATACATATTGATCTCCTATTGTACTCTTCTATACATATTGATCTCCTATGCGAATTTACCCTACCAACCCCAAACAAAAAAACTTTACTTACAACCAACACTTGGCCTTACAAAACTTAAAAACCAACCCTTTGATAGTGATTAAACCGGCGGACAAGGGCGGAAACATTGTTGTTCTCAACAAACTAGACTATCTTGACATGTGTCTCAACATACTACGCAATCGCGAATGGTATGCCATAATTCCCAGTACATCAATCAGGTTGTTCCTACAGGAATTATATACTCTTGTTGATGATGCCTTTAGACAACACATTATTGATAAATCTACGGCTGACTATGTCAGAACCAAATTTACGAGAGAAGCCACCTTTTATGCCTTACCCAAGGTACATAAAAACCTTCCCAGACCACCAGGTAGACCCATCGTCTCCGGACGTGGATGTCTTACTGACAATCTTAGTCGCTATATAGACAAATTACTCCAACCCCTAGTACAGGCACTACCTTCATATATACGTGATACCACACACTTACTGCAAGACCTCTCGGACCTCCACGTCGATGCCAACACTGTACTGGTTGCCATCGACGTCGAGGCCCTCTACAGTTCTATCCCTCATACCTTAGGACTTGCTGCTATTCAACACATCTTGTCTAGTGCCAACCTCTATCCCCATGAGTTATCGCTCTTTATTATCAGAGCACTCAAATTCATTTTGACCCACAACTTTTTCTCCTTTAAAGGTTCCCACTACCTCCAGGTACAAGGCGTCGCCATGGGCACTTGTTGCGCACCGGCGTACGCCATTCTGTACCTGGGGGAGTGGGATAGAAACTTATTCATTACTGATGCCGCCAATATCTACACTAAACATATAGCGTCTTTCCGCCGCTATATAGATGACATTTTGATTCTGTGGCAGGGCCCCATAGATACATTACACCATTTTCTTATATACCTCAACACCTCTAATTCCCTCAATCTTAAATTCACAATGACATATAGCTATAGTTCCATCTCTTTCCTTGATCTTACCCTTAGCAAGGACAGACATGGTCAACTACAAAGCCAACTCTTCCGCAAACCGACTGCAGGCAATACTATTCTTGCAGCCTCCAGCTTTCACCCCCAGCCTCTACTTAAATCCATTCCCTTTGCTCAATATCTACGTGCCCGACGTAACTGTTCCACGGATACCTACTTTGAACACGAGGCCTCCGTACTAAGGGACAGACTACGCGCACGTGGTTACAAAAATAGCGTTTTAAAATACGCTTATAAAAAAGCGAAATCTAAATCACGCTCTGCCCTACTCATTCCTAAACCATCTGGGCCCTCCACACAACCACCCCTTAAGCCCCATACACACGGTCGGACTTTTTCATGGATTCTGTCCGATCGGACAAGGTTGTTGAAAAATCAGACCGTGTGTAGGCACCATCGGACAGTGTTCGTCGGTTTGACCGACGGACAAAGTCTTATCTCCTGCTGGAAAGATTTGCCATCAACACGGTCCGATCACACCAAATCCGATCGTGTGTACGGTTGTCCGACCGGACAAAGTGCTACGCATGCTCAGATCACATTACAAGACCCAAGCTATTGGCTACTAGCATCTACGTAGTCCCGTCGTAGGCAACAAACGTCACCCACGTTCAGAAAATGATCGGATTTTCCGACAACTTTGTCCGACCGTGTGTACGCAAAACCAACATCGGACAAAGTATGACGCACATGGTCCCGACGGACCTGGTCCGCGGATTGTCCGACCGTGTGTATGGGGCTTTAGAATTATAACCAACTAATGCCAACAATATAATGAAATTACTCATATACTACTTAAACACTGGCACATCATTTCTACAGATAGAGCCCTTTCCCCCTTTGTTCCGCCCAAACCCTTGATCACTTACCGACGTGCCCCGTCTCTTCGTGATAAACTCATTACTAGTGAATACAAGAGTAGCAATAAATCCCAGAGACAGCTTAAGGGTACCTATCCATGTGGCAATTGCAATTATTGCAAATACCTACCTAAATCCAATCTACACAACCTTTTACCCAATGGTCAACGCCTTTTTCCTAAGCATTATGTAAATTGTCGTTCTGTTGGCATTGTTTACCTTTTAGAATGTGAATGTGGGTGCTTTTACGTAGGCAAGACGAAATTACCCTTTTGGAAACGAATTTATGGACACATTACTAGTATCAATCAAAGAGATCCCGATTTACCTTTGGGACGACATACCCTCCATTGTCCACCCCATTACTATTCCTAAGATCTCATTCAGAGCTCTAGACCATATTCCCCCCCAAATCGAGGGCGTGATTACAACAAAGCGCTCCTTCAGAGCGAACTTCCTTGGATTTTCCATCTTAATGCTACCTTACCCCCTGGCCTTAACGAGGCCTTCAACTTTAAACCCTATCTTGAGGGCTTCGTGACTGGAGTCTGTGAACTAGATCTTTAGCTGATGGTCTCCCTCGTTTAAGCACCCACACCCAATGCACGATGTCTGTATCATTATTATTACAAATTTTAACCTGTGGATTGGATGTCTTTCTATAAGCATATAGGAATATATGTTCATGTACTTTATACTGTATATGCACTGACATATGTCTGTCTTCAACTACATATGTCTTTTCATCCATGTATTACATACAGTGCATCAAACTGTTACATGCCTTCTTCTCCCTTTTTCCTCCAATGCTGTACAAGCCATATACACCACTAGGTTGTCTATCGCACACATGTCCCCCATCGCTCAGTTTTTGATTATCTGTCCTTTATGGACTAACCTACCAACATCCTACCCACACTGTGTCTCCCCCCTCTACTTTGAATACCCGGAGCGGGTAAGACTAGGTGCGCGAGCGCATTTGCTCTACTGCGCACGCGTCACCCCCTCGCCTTCCATCATAGACCAGCTTCTGGTCCACTTCCTGTTTGCGCTCCACTGTGGAGCGCACCAGGAAGCTGGCGACCGTCTGTCCCGCGTCGGTGACGTCACGACGCCGGACGCGACCGCGCCGTCATGACGCGGCCGCGCCCGGCACCGCCCCGTCAGAGGTCCACATTGGAGGGTTACCATAGCGCTTTCTCGCGCCCGCCTTCCAACAACACAGCAGCTAATCAGCACTGAGGCTGTAGGCCAGTTGACACACGCCTACTCTCAGCTGTTGTTCATTAGTTGACCACATATAAACTCTCCATACTCTGGCTTCAGTCTCATGCTGCTGACTGACCAGAGTTGACCTCCTATCCTTTACCCACAAATTATACTCAGGTAAATACCAGTTCTACTACTCTGTAGCCAGATACTTCCATTTTGTTTTGCTTTAGCTTTGATTATTTTTCATTTTACTTTATTTCACAGTGACACACTCGCTGACCCACTGTGTTCAATACAGGACTTGGGCTCTCAGCCCTAGCCCCTGTATGTTGGACCTTGTATTCGGAGGGGGGTCTCAGCAGGTCTTATATATCCCAGTGTCTAAGTACACTTGTTTTACTGAACATACCCTTGCTTCCCTGGATCCCACGCTCAGTGGCTCCCCATATGACAAACAATTGAGCTTTGGCAGGACATGTGAGTATATCATTGTGCTTTCTCTTTTAGAGATAAATCTCCTCCAGCAATATAGATTTTCTCTAGTGCAAACATATTGTATTGATATATTGAGACTAATCTTATGACCCTTCATCTATTTAGATGAGTTTCTAAGGATACAAATTGCCTTGACAAAGGACCACAGTCCGAAACATGTTGGCATCTTCCTTACCCTATGTACCAAGCAAGTTTATTCCTCTGTCATAATGCTTTGTATGTTTTTGCTTTCCTGACATGTTATAAACTGTATCAACTCATTGTATCCTCATTATAAACATACCATGCCTCTGAGCATTCCCTTGTTCACTGTGTACATTTTTGAATAAACGTTTACTGTTTCACATGCATACATCGTTTTAAAGTGTCTATATTTACTCCAAGCATCCCCTAGGGGTATTGGCCTTTACCTTATGCACATTACGGCCTTCCATAAAAACGATCTCCTATAGTAATCCTCTATACATACTGATCTCCTATATTACTCCCCAATATATATTGATCTCCTATAGTACTCCTCTATACATATTGATCTCCTATACATATTGATCTCCTATAGTAATCATCTATACATACTGATCTCCTATAGTACTCCCCTATACTTATTGATCTCCTATAGTACTCCCCTATACATATTGATCTCCTATAGTACTCCTCTATACATATTGATCTCCTATAGTACTCCCCTATACATATTGATCTCCTATAGTAAAAAAAAAAACACCCCCATACATATTGATCTCCTATAGATACTATAGTACTCCCCCGTACATACTGATCTCCTATAGTACTCCCCTATACATATTGATCTCCTATAGTACTCCTCTATACATATTGATCTCCTATAGTACTCCTCTATACATATTGATCTCCTATAGTACTCCCCCGTACATATTGATCTCCTATAGTACTCCTCTATACATATTGATCTCTTATAGTACTCCTCTATACATATTGATCTCCATATAGTACTCCCTCTATTCATACTGATCTCCTATAGTACTCCCCCGTACATATTGATCTCCTATAGTACTCCCCTATAAATATTGATCTCCTATAGTACTCCCCCATACATTCTGATCTCCTATAGTACTCCCCTATACATATTGATCTCCTATAGTACTCCTCTATACATATTGATCTCCTATAGTACTCCCCAATACATATTGATCTCCTATAGTACTATTCTATACATATTGATCTCCTATAGTACTCCTATATACATACTGATCTCCTATAGTACTCCTCTATACATATTGATCTCCTATAGTACTCCCCCGTACATATTGATCTCCTATAGTACTCCCCTATACATATTGATCTCCTATAGTACTCCTCTATACATATTGATCTCCTATAGTACTCCCCTATACATATTGATCTCCTATAGTTAGCCTCTATAAATACTGATTCCTATAGTACTAACATATACATTTGGATCTCCTATTCGTGACTACTCTATACATTGATTGTTCTACTGTAGTTCTCCTCTATACAGTACTGAGAGACTATTGGTATCACTATATTCATACTGATCTACTATTAGTACCTCCCAGTACATAATGTTCTCATATTGTTTTCCAATATACATATTGATCTCCTATAGTACTCCCTTATACTTAGATGGATCTCCTATGAGTAATCATAGATACATACTGATTCTGCCTAATTGTTCTCCTTTTAAATATTGATAGCCTATAGTAACTACTCAATACATATTGATCTCCTTTAGGATACTCCTCTTAACATTTTGATCTCTTATAGTACACCCCGATTACCATTCTTGATCTACTATAGTACTCACCAATGCAGAGTGATCTCCGATAGTACTCCTCTATACATATTGATCTCCTAGAGTTACTCGCCTTTTCATATTGATCTCCTATAGTACTCCCCTATACATATTGATCTCCTATAGTACTCGCCTATACATATTGATCTCCTATAGTACTCCCCCCGTACATATTGATCTCCTATAGTACTCCCCTATACATATTGCTCTCCTATAGTACTCCCCTATACATATTGATCTCCTATAGTACTCCACTATACATATTGATCTCCTATAGTACTCCTCTATACATATTGATCTCCTATAGTACTCCCCTATACATATTGATCTCCTATAGTACTCCTCTATACATATTGATCTCCTATAGTACTCCCCTATACATATTGATCTCCTATAGTACTCCTCTATACATACTGATCTCCTATAGTACTCCCCTATACATATTGATCTCATATAGTACTCCTCTATACATATTGATCTCCTATAGTACTCCTATATACATATTGATCTCCTATAGTAAAATCCTTATACCATATTGATCTCCTATAGTACTCCCCTATACATACTGATCTCCTATAGTACTCCCCTATACATATTGATCTCCTATAGTACTCCCCGTACATACTGATCTCCTATAGTACTCCCCATACATATTGATCTCCTATAGTACTCCTCTATACATACTGATCTCCTATAGTACTCCCCTATACATACTGATCTCCTATAGTACTCCCCCGTACATATTGATCTCCTATAGTACTCCCCTATACATATTGATCTCCTATAGTACTCCTCTATACATATTGATCTCTTATAGTACTCCTCTATACATATTGATCTCCTATAGTACTCCCCCATACATATTGATCTCCTATAGTACTCCCCCATACATATTGATCTCCTATAGTACTCCCCCATACATATTGATCTCCTATAGTACTCCACTATACATATTGATCTCCTATAGTACTCCCCTATACATACTGATCTCCTATAGTACTCCCCCATACATATTGATCTCCTATAGTACTCCTCTATACATATTGATCTCCTATAGTAATCACCTATACATATTGATCTCCTATAGTACTCCCCTATACATATTGATCTCCTATAGTACTCCTCTATACATATTGATCTCCTATAGTACTCCCCCGTACATATTGATCTCCTATAGTACTCCTCTATACATATTGATCTCCTATAGTACTCCTCTATACATATTGATCTCCTATCGTACTCTTCTATACATATTGATCTCCTATAGTAATCCTCTATACATACTGATCTCCTATAGTACTCCTCTATACATACTGATCTCCTATAGTACTCCCCTATACATATTGATCTCCTATAGTACTCCCCTATACATATTGATCTCCTATAGTACTCCTCTATACATATTGATCTCCTATAGTACTCCCCTATACATACTGATCTCCTATAGTACTCCCCCGTACATACTGATCTCCTATAGTACTCCCCCGTACATACTGATCTCCTATAGTACTCCCCCGTACATACTGATCTCCTATAGTACTCCCCCGTACATACTGATCTCCTATAGTACTCCTCTATACATACTGATCTCCTATAGTACTCCCCTATACATATTGATCTCCTATAGTACTCCTCTATACATATTGATCTCCTATAGTACTCCTCTATACATATTGATCTCCTATAGTACTCCCCTATACATACTGATCTCCTATAGTACTCCCCCGTACATACTGATCTCCTATAGTACTCCCCCGTACATACTGATCTCCTATAGTACTCCCCCGTACATACTGATCTCCTATAGTACTCCTCTATACATACTGATCTCCTATAGTACTCCCCTATACATATTGATCTCCTATAGTACTCCCCCGTACCTACTGATCTCCTATAGTACTCCCCTATACATATTAATCTCCTATAGTACTCCCCTATACATATTGATCTCCTATAGTACTCCCCTATACACATTGATCTCCTATAGTACTCCCCCGTACATATTGATCTCCTATAGTACTCCCCCGTACATATTGATCTCCTATAGTACTCCTCTATACATATTGATCTCCTATAGTACTCCTCTATACATATTGATCTCCTATAGTACTCCCCCATACATATTGATCTCCTATAGTACTCCTCTATACATATTGATCTCCTATAGTACTCCTCTATACATATTGATCTCCTATAGTACTCCCCCATACATATTGATCTCCTATAGTACTCCTCTATACATATTGATCTCCTATAGTACTCCTCTATACATACTGATCTCCTATAGTACTCCCCCGTACATACTGATCTCCTATAGTACTCCTCTATACATACTGATCTCCTATAGTACTCCCCCATACATATTGATCTCCTATAGTACTCCCCCATACATATTGATCTCCTATAGTACTCCCCCATACATATTGATCTCCTATAGTACTCCTCTATACATACTGATCTCCTATAGTACTCCCCCGTACATACTGATCTCCTATAGTACTCCTCTATACATACTGATCTCCTATAGTACTCCCCTATACATATTGATCTCCTATAGTACTCCTCTATACATATTGATCTCCTATAGTACTCCCCCATACATATTGATCTCCTATAGTACTCCTCTATACATATTGATCTCCTATAGTACTCCTCTATACATATTGATCTCCTATAGTACTCCCCCATACATATTGATCTCCTATAGTACTCCTCTATACATATTGATCTCCTATAGTACTCCTCTATACATACTGATCTCCTATAGTACTCCCCCGTACATACTGATCTCCTATAGTACTCCTCTATACATACTGATCTCCTATAGTACTCCCCCATACATATTGATCTCCTATAGTACTCCCCCATACATATTGATCTCCTATAGTACTCCCCCATACATATTGATCTCCTATAGTACTCCCCTATACATATTGATCTCCTATAGTACTCCCCCGTACATACTGATCTCCTATAGTACTCCTCTATACATACTGATCTCCTATAGTACTCCCCCATACATATTGATCTCCTATAGTACTCCCCCATACATATTGATCTCCTATAGTACTCCCCCATACAAATTGATCTCCTATAGTACTCCCCCATACAAATTGATCTCCTATAGAGCTCCCCTATACTTTGCTGTCACTTGTCAGGTTTGGCATCTCATGCACCACGTGACAGTCTGTCTTTTCCCGCCTCGGAGTTTCGGGTCACGCCTTCTGTCAACATCCTCATGAATATGAATAGCCCCGGCTCCGCCCCGTTACGCCCCGTTTCCCGCTCGGCAACGTCACGCTCTCCATACTTGGTGATGGCTGGGAGGCCGCTCGCTGATTGGTGTACGGGCCAGAGCGGTGGGCGGAGCCGCTGACCCGGAAGTTCACTCCCAGGTCCTGAGGAAGTGGAGGCGCCGCCGGGCCTGCGAGACCCAACCGACACCGAACCGGAGAGGAGCCGGCCCCACCCACCGCAGCCATGGTAACCGGATCGCGGGGAGGGGAGGGATAACCGCCGGTGGTTTCACCCAGAGAGCTCCGGGAGGAGAGAGATAGGGGCCCCCCCTGTGCTGACACGTCTGTCACACCCGACACACTTCCTCCTTCGCCGGTGTGCGAGGGCCCCGGACGTCCCATAGCGGGCCCGAAACACCCCATAGCGGGCCCCTGACACCCGAGACACCCCATAGAGGGTCCCTGACACCCGAGACACCCCATTACCTCCATATTACACTGTAATACCTCTGTATAGGAGGCCATGTCACCCTATACACCCCAATACCTCTATAGTACACCCCATTACTCCTACATATCACCCGATACCGGCCTCTGATCCCGGATACACCCTCTACCGGCCCCTGTCACCCGATACCGGCCCCTGATCCCGGACACACCCCCTACCGGCCCCTGATACCCGATACCGGCCCCTGATCCCGGATACACCCTCTACCGGCCCCTGTCACCCGATACCGGCCCCTGATCCCGGACACACCCCCTACCGGCCCCTGATCCCGGACACACCCCCTACCGGCCCCTGTCACCCGATACCGGCCCCTGATCCCGGATACACCCTCTACTGGCCCCTGACACCCGATACCGGCCCCTGATCCTGGATACACCCTCTACCGGCACCTGATACCCGATACCAGCCCCTGATCCCGGATACACCCTCTACCGGCCCCTGATCCCAGATACACCCTCTACCGGCCCCTGACACCCGATACCGGCCCCTGATCCCGGATACACCCCCTACCGGCCCCTGTCACCCGATACCGCACCCTGATCCCGGATACACCCCCCTACCGGCCCCTGTCACCCGATACCGCCCCCTGATCCCAGATACACCCCCCTACCGGCCCCTGTCACCCGATACCGCCCCCTGATCCCAGATACACCCCCCTACTGGCCCCTGACACCCGATACCGCCCCTTGATCCCGGATACCCCCCCCTACCGGCCACTGACACCCGATACCGCCCTCTGATCCCGGATCCACCCCCTACCGGCCCCTGACACCCGATACCGGCCCCTGATCCTGGATACACCCTCTACCGGCCCCTGATCCTGGATACACCCTCTACCGGCACCTGATACCCGATACCGACCCCTGATCCCGGATACACCCTCTACCGGCCCCTGACACCCGATACCGGCCCCTGATCCTGGATACACCCTCTACCGGCACCTGGCACCCGATACCGGCCCCTGATCCCGGATACACCCTCTACCGGCCCCTGACACCCGATACCGGCCCCTGATCCTGGATACACCCTCTACCGGCACCTGATACCCGATACCGGCCCCTGATCCCGGATACACCCTCTACCGGCCCCTGACACCCGATACCGGCCCCTGATCCCGGATACACCCCCTACCGGCCCCTGTCACCCGATACCGGCCCCTGATGCCGGATTCACCCGATACCGCACCCTGATCCCGGATACACCCCCCTACCCGCCCCTGTCACCCGATACCGCCCCTTGATCCCGGATACACCCCCCTACCGGCCCCTGACACCCGATACCGCCCCCTGATCCCGGATACACCCCCCTACCGGCCCCTGACACCCGATACCGCCCCCTGATCCCGGATACACCCCCCTACCGGCCCCTGACACCCGATACCGCCCCCTGACACCCGATACCGGCCCCTGATCCAGGATACACCCTCTACCGGCACCTGGCACCCGATACCGGCCCCTGATCCCGGATACACCCTCTACCGGCCCCTGACACCCGATACCGGCCCCTGATCCTGGATACACCCTCTACCGGCACCTGATACCCGATACCGGCCCCTGATCCCGGATACATCCCCTACCGGCCCCTGTCACCCGATACCGGCCCCTGATGCCGGATTCACCCGATACCGCCCCCTGATCCCGGATACACCCCCTACCGGCCCCTGTCACCCGATACCGCCCCCTGATCCCGGATACACCCCCCTACCGACCCCTGACACCCGATACCGCCCCCTGATCCCGGATACACCCCCTACCGGCCCCTGTCACCCGATACCGGCCCCTGATCCCGGATACACCCCCCTACCGGCCCCTGACACCCGATACCGCCCCCTGATCCCGGATACACCCCCCTACCGGCCCCTGACACCCGATACCGCCCCCTGATCCCGGATACACCCCCCTACCGGCCCCTGTCACCCGATACCGGCTCCTGACCCCAAATACACTACATAGCGGCCCCTGACGACCCCTACCGGCCCCCCCGATACACCCCATTACCTCCATATTACACCGCAATACTTCCTTTATAGGAGGCAATGTCACCCCATACACCCCAATAGCTATATAGTACACCCATTACCCCTACATATCCACTGATTCACCCGTTCCCGGCCCCCCGATTACACCACAATACCTCTGTATAGCAGGCCATGTCACTCTATACACCCCAATACCTGTATAGTACATCCCATTATCACCATATACACCCCATTTCCTGTATTTTATACACACCCCAATATAATACCCCATTACCTGTACATTATATGGAGGTAATGGGGGTGTATAGGGTGATGTGGCCTCTTATACAGAGGTAGTGGGAGTTGTAAAGGGTTTTTATACACAGAAGTGGGGTGTATACAAGTCCATGTCACTCTATACACCCCAATATCTTTGTTACACCCCACATCCGCCATATAACACCCACTATACCACAACACCCCACTTCCTGTATATAACACCCCATAATCCCTACATAACTCCCTGTAACCCATTGCCTGCATTTAACACCCCATATCCTGTATATCTCACTATACATCCAGATTCCCTCCATATATCACCTTACAGGCTGTATATTACACCCCAATACTTAGAATGCCCCATTACCTGTATATAACAAACCCATGTGACTGTACACTGTGCGCCCCATTTATCTCCGACCCCCCCCCCCCTCAGTTTCCTCTCTATACACAATAATTCCTGTACAGAATAATCCTCGATCACTCTGCACACCCCAATAGCTGCATATAACACCCCAAATCCCAAAGATTTCCTCTTGTATATCTATATACCCCAAACTAGCCTGTACACCCCATTACCTGTATAGAACACCCGATCTCCGCCTATACCCATTACCTGTATATAATACCACATCTCCACCCCGTTACCTGTATAGAACACCCATCTCCGCCTGAACACCCCGTTACCTGTATAGAACACCCATCTCCGCCTATACACCCCGTTACCTGTATAGGACTGACCATACACCCCCTCTCCCTGGTGTTATGGGGGGACTCCGCTGGGTTCTTGGATGGTGTTGGGTGATGTACAGATGTGGGTGGAGTTTTAGGTTTGGGAGGGGTGGAGTTGACCAGCCGTGCAGAGTTAGATGACTTGCAGAGTTAGACGCCTGTATACACGTATTTCATCCAGTCTCCCCGAACTCCGTGGTGGTGCTGCGGGCGGCCTGGTGTGTCAGATGAGCTCCAACACCGGCTGTAGCGCAGTACCCAGTTCCACTCGAAACACTGTCAGTTCATCTCCTAATCCCCGCCATGGGGAAGAGATCCCGCCGGTTGTGTGTACACCCCGGAGTCTCCCCTCTGTAACAATGTATCGGGGTGATCCCCGGAGTCTCCCCTCTGTAACAATGTATCGGGGTGATCCCCGGAGATCGGTGTGTACACCCCGGAGTCTCCCCTCTGTAACAATGTATCGGGGTGATCCCCGGAGATCGGTGTGTACACCCCGGAGTCTCCCCTCTGTAACAATGTATCGGGGTGATCCCCGGAGTCTCCCCTCTGTAACAATGTATCGGGGTGATCCCCGGAGTCTCCCCTCTGTAACAATGTATCGGGGTGATCCCTGGAGTCTCCCCTCTGTAACAATGTATCGGGGTGATCCCTGGAGTCTCCCCTCTGTAACAATGTATCGGGGTGATCCCTGGAGTCTCCCCTCTGTAACAATGTATCGGGGTGATCCCTGGAGTCTCCCCTCTGTAACAATGTATCGGGGTGATCTCCGGAGTCTCCCCTCTGTAACAATGTATCGGGGTGATCCCCGGAGATCGTTGTGTACACCCCGGAGTCTCCCCTCTGTAACAATGTATCAGGTGATCCCCGGAGTCTCCCCTCTGTAACAATGTATCGGGGTGACCCCGGAGATCGTTGTATACACCCCGGAGTCTCCCCTCTGTAACAATGTATCAGGTGATCCCTGGAGTCTCCCCTCTGTAACAATGTATCGGGGTGATCCCCGGAGATCGGTGTGTACACCCCGGAGTCTCCTCTCTGTAACAATGTATCGGGGTGACCCCGGAGATCGTTGTATACACCCCGGAGTCTCCCCTCTGTAACAATGTATCGGGGTGATCCCCGGAGTCTCCCCTCTGTAACAATGTATCAGGTGATCCCTGGAGTCTCCCCTCTGTAACAATGTATCGGGGTGATCCCCGGAGATCGGTGTGTACACCCCGGAGTCTCCCCTCTGTAACAATGTATCGGGGTGACCCCGGAGATGGGTGTGTAGATGGGGTCTTTATGGGCGGGTCTATAGAAGGCCTCAGGCAGGCCGCGGTTATTCTGTGTTCAGCAGCTGAAATACATACATGGGAGCCAAAGGATTTGTCCATCCAGTACTGAGATTTGCACAGCTCTGTTGGGGGGGAGGGGACCAGATCTTTCTCTGCTGCAGCTTCACTTTGACTTGTAGTCCCACAATCCATCCCCCACCCTGGGACCGGACTATCGAACAGGAGAGCCCGGCTAGTCTTCTGAATTCTGCTACAGCCGGGCCGCCTCCCCACCCCCATCCTGTGACTGAGAAGAAGCAGACTGATGAGGTCACCCCTCTGCTCTCTCCTCCAATCAGCATGCTCGGTCTACAGTTGCTTGCAGTATACGGGATTACCACCCCCCTCCACACACTTTATTTTTTTGCCCCGTGATGTCAGGTGGGGGAGGGGGGCGGGATGGTGTGTGGGGTAAGCGGGAGTCGCGTTCCGATGTAAATCAATGATTTGTTGTTCTGTCTGTCGATTGATTGAGGCTCAGCATGGAGCTGATTGAAACCGAACAGAAATCGCTTTTTACTGCTATTTCCAGGAAGTTGGAGGTGGAAAATCTGTGGAGATTTTTTGGGTGGAGCCGAGAGATTTATAACCTCCAATCCAAAAACAAACCTTTTTATTATATTGCAGATTATCAGTTCTTAGGTGTGACGGCTGCATTAGTTTTCTAGGCTTTTTTTTTTTCCCTCTCTCTTCATCTTGTGATCCTCGCCAGCAGAATGTATCAGTTTACAGGGATGAGACAAACCCACTGACAGGGGTGTCTACAAGGATCAGCTTTTATTCACGTAAAACCTTTATCCCAAAAGAAACGGTTTGCTGTAACTGAAAGTGTGAGCTGAGAGTTTGCCTTAAGTTTGTTAGTGTATCTAAATCTGCTAGTCCATCAAACACTCCACCCCCCCCCCCCCCGCCACTCCCCCAGGATGATATTCCTGCTGTCCAAAGGTGCCCCCTGTGTGCTCCTTTATCCAGAGTGTGGGGGAGGGGAGAAGGGGGGTGCTATAATATCTGTGTTATTGGCCATGCTGGTGTCTGCTGTGCCCCCTGTGCCCCTTCATCCAGAGTGTGGGGGAGGAGGGGGGTGCTATAATATCTGTGTTATTGGCCATGCTGGTGTCTGCTGTGCCCCCTGTGCCCCTTCATCCAGAGTGTGGGGGAGGGGGGGGGGGTGCTATAATATCTGTGTTATTGGCCATGCTGGTGTCTGCTGTGCCTCCTGTGCTCCTTCGTCCAGAGTGTGTGGTGGAGGAGTATTACTGGCAATTCTGCTGTGCCTCCTGTGCGCCATCATCCAGAGTGAGGATGGGGGGGCGCTCTAATACAGGAGGTGTGTTACTGACAATGCTGCTGTGCCTCCTGTGCTCCTTCATAATGAGTGGGGGGGGGGGGGTGTTCTTAA
>CM053035.1:6118835-6201335 GCA_028564925.1 Lithobates sylvaticus
GATGTCCGGGGGGGGGGGGAGGCGGGGCGCTCTGGACATTTTTGATGTCCAGGGGGGGGGAGGCGGGGGCACTCTGGACATTTGATGGCTAGGAGGCGGGGGCACTCTGGACATTTGATGGCTAGGAGGCGGGGGCACTCTGGACATTTGATGGCTAGGAGGCGGGGGCACTCTGGACATTTGATGGCTAGGAGGCGGGGGCACTCTGGACATTTGATGGCTAGGAGGCGGGGGCACTCTGGACATTTGATGGCTAGGAGGCGGGGCACTCTGGACATTTGATGGCTAGGAGGCGGGGGCACTCTGGACATTTGATGGCTAGGAGGCGGGGGCACTCTGGACATTTGATGGCTAGGAGGCGGGGGCACTCTGGACATTTGATGGCTAGGAGGCGGGGGCACTCTGGACATTTGATGGCTAGGAGGCGGGGGCACTCTGGACATTTGATGGCTAGGAGGCGGGGGCACTCTGGACATTTGATGGCTAGGAGGCGGGGGCACTCTGGACATTTGATGGCTAGGAGGCGGGGGCACTCTGGACATTTGATGGCTAGGAGGCGGGGGCACTCTGGACATTTGATGGCTAGGAGGCGGGGCACTCTGGACATTTGATGGCTAGGAGGCGGGGCACTCTGGACATTTGATGGCTAGGAGGCGGGGGCACTCTGGACATTTGATATACTCTTCTTACAGATACTTTGAGGGCTGATGTGACCCCCAATGAAATTGGTGTTTGACCCCCCCCCCCCCCGCTCTGCAGTGTGGACTTGTCTCAGTCCAGAGCACTGAGTGTAATTTCTGTCTGCCGCCTCCTTCCTCTGCTATCCCAACGCCAGACAATCGTGGCCCCGCCCCCCCTCCCGCACAGCTGGGCCCCGGGGGGGGGGGGGGTGGGGGGGGGGGTCTGGTTTTTGGCCGGGGGGGGGGCCCCCCCCCCGGGGGCATTTTCTAAAAAATTTTGATGGTGGGAAACCCCCCAAAAACCCTTGGGACCTTTTGGGGAAAGGGGGCCCCCCCTTTTTTACATTTTGTTTTGGCAGGAGGGGGGGACCCGGGGGACTTTTGTTTTGGTAGGGGGGGGGACCAAAAACTTTTGGGAAGGCTGGGGGCGGGGGAACGGGGACAGATTGGGCCCCGGGGCCGGGGGTTTTTTTGGGGGGACCAAAAGGAGGAGGGGGGGGGAAAAAAAAAAATTTTTTTTGAAAATTTAAAAATTTGGCAGGAGGGCGGGGGATCCCCCCTTTTGGGGAAATGGTAGGGGGGGGGGACTTGGGTTTTAATGGGGGGGGGGGTTTAAAAGGGACATTTAGGGGGTTTTTTTGGCGGCGGGGGAGGGGGGCATTTTAAATTTTAAAAAGGCGGATGGGGGGGTATTTACAGGTTTTGGAAAGGGGGGGAAATCGGGAATTTGGGGGAGGGGGGGATTTGGGACATTTGGGGGTTTGGGCTTAGGGGGGGGGAATTTTAAAATTTTGATTTAACCAAATTAAAATTTTAATTTAAAAAAAATTTAAATTTATTTAAAAAATTATTTTAATTTTTAATTATTTTTAAATATTTGGGGGGGTTTATAAAATGAAATTTTTAAAAACCCCCCCAAATTTTCTTAATTGTGGATTTTTTAATAAAAATTTTTTAATTAATTTTTTTTTTTTATTTTTAAAAGAAATTATTTTGGGTTTTAAAGAAAAATTAAAAATTAAAAAATTTTTGGGTTTTTTTTTATTTTTTTTTAATTAAAATTTTGTAAAGGGGGGGTTTTTTAAAAATTTTTTAGGTTTTAAATTTTTTTTTTATTATTAATTTACTTTAAATTTTTTTTTTTTACCTTAAAAAAATTTTATTGTTTTTTAAAATTTTTAGAAAAAAATTTAAAATTTTTTAATTTAAAAATTTTAAACCCCCCATAAATATTTTTTAAAATTTTAAAAAATTAATTTTTTAATGAAAATTTTTTTTAAATTTTAAATTTTAATTGGGAAAAAAGGGGGTTTTTTTTTGGGGTTTTTTTAATAAAAAAAAAAATTTTTTTTAAATTAAATTAAAATTTTCAAATTTTAAAATTTTTTTAAATTTTTAAAGAAGAAAAATTTAATTTTTTAAATTTAAATATTTTTTTTTTAAAATTAATTTTAAGGGATTAAAATGGAAAGAATTTTTTTAATTCTTTAAGATTTTTAAAGAAAACGCCAGTTTTGGGGTGGGGGGGAAAAATTACAGTCGATTGGGGGAAATGGGGGGGGTTTTTGCACAGGGGTGGGGGGGGGGTTTGCGGGGGGTAAATTATTTGGGGGGGAGGGGGGAAGAAGGGGGGGGGGGGGGGGAAAAAAAAAATTTTTAAATTTTTAATGCTTTTGGGGGGGAAAAAATTTTTGGGGGAAAGGGGGGAAGAGACAGGGGGAGGGGGAGGGGAGGGAAAAAAGGGGAGTGTATTGGGGGGGGGGGGAAAAGACGGGTTTTATTTGGGGGGGTTATGGGGGACGGGTTTATTGGGGGATTATAAAATTTGACAGGTATTGGGGGATGGGGGGGATATTTTTAAACAGGTGGTTGGGGGGGGGTTTAAATAAAAGGGGTTTTGGGGGGGATATAAATGACGGTATTGGGGGAGGGGGGGGTTAAAAAATAAACAGGTTTTTGGGGGGGGGGTTTTTGGGGATTGGGGGGGGGGGGTTTTTAAATGACAGGTTTTGGGGGGAGGGGGGGGGGATAAAAATGCGGGTTTATTGGGGGAGGGGGGGGGGATAAAAAATTGACAGGTATTGGGGGAAAGGGGGGGGGATTTAAAAAAAAGTTATTGGGGGTTTAAAAAGGGGGACGGTTATTGGGGGGAGGGGGGGGAATATAATACAGTGTTTTGGGGGGAGGGGGGGGGGGAAAAATGACGTTTTATTGGGGGGGGGATAAAATTGACAGTGTATTGGGGGGGGGGGGATATAATGACGGGTGTATTGGGGGATGGGGGGATTTGAAAATTTATTGGGGGATGGGGGGATAAAATAAAAGTGTTTTGGGGGGAGGGGGGGAATTTTAATGACGTGAAATTGGGGGGGGGGGGGGTTTATAAGGGACGGTATTGGGGGGGGGGGATTTAAACAGTGTTTTGGGGGTTGGGGGGATATAATGACAGTTTTATTGGGGGGGGGGGGGTTTTTTTGCCCGTGTTTTGGGGGGGTTGGGGGGGATTTTAAAGACGGGTTTTTTGGGGGGGGGGGAATATTTTGGGGCGTGTATTGGGGGGGGGGGGGATTTAATAAAAGGGTGTATTGGGGGTTGGGGGGGTTTTAAAATTGCGGGTTTTTTGGGGGGGGAGGGGGGGGGGGTTTAAAATTGACAGTTTTTTTGGGGGGGGGGTTTTTGGGTTTGGGGGTTTATAAGGGACAGTGTTTTGGGGGGGGGGGGTTAAAAATGACAGTGTATTGGGGGATGGGGGGATATGTTCAGTGTTTTGGGGGTTTGGGGGGGAATATAATGACGTGTTTTGGGGGGATGGGGGGATTTGAAAGTTTTTTGGGGGGGGGGGTAAAATGACGTGTATTGGGGGGGGGGGTTTAAGGACAGGTATTGGGGGAGGGGGGGATATTATGCAGTGTATTGGGGGGGGGTTTAATGCAGTGTTTTGGGGGTTGGGGGGTTATAATGAAGTGTTTTGGGGGGGGGGGGGTTTATAAGGGCGTGTATTGGGGGGGGGTTAAGGGAAAGTGTTTTGGGGGGGTTGGGGGGTTTGGGTTTTTGGGGTTTGGGGGTTGGGGGGGTTTTGGGACAGTGTTTTGGGGGTGGGGGGGTATTGGGAGGGGTTGGGGGGGGGGGTTTTTTGCGTTTTTTGGGGGGGGGGGGGAATTTTTTTTGCGGGGTTTTGGGGGAGGGGGGGGTTTTTTTGGGAGTGATGGGGGGTGGGGGGGTTTTTCGGTGTTTTTTTTGGGGGGGGATTTGGGGGGTTTGCTTTTTATTGGGGGAAATGGGGGTTAATGGGTTTTTTGGGGGGGGGGGGTTTTTTTTGGGGTTTTTTGGGGGGGGCTGGGGGGTTTGGGGGGTTTTGTTTGGGGGGGGGTTGGGGGGGGGGTTTAAGGGAATTGTGGTATTGGGGGGGTGGGGGGAAATTTAAAGGGGCCGGGTTTGTTTGGGGGTTTTGGGGGGGGATATTGGTTTTATTGGGGGGGGGGTTTGGGTTTCGGTGTTTGGGGTGGGTTGGGGGGGATTTTTTAAGGGGACGTTATTGGGGGGGGGTATTTTGACTTTTTTTGTTTTTTTTTGGGGGGTTGGGGGGAATTTTTAATTTTTGAAGTGGTTTGGGAGGGAGGGGGGGTTTTTTAAAAGGGGACTTTTTTGTATTTGGGGGTTTTGGGGGGGGAATTTAATTTTTTTTTTGGTGTTTTGGGGGTTGGGGGGGTTTTTAGGGGGCGTTTTTGGGGGGTTTTTGGGGGGATTTTTTGGAAGTTGTTTTGGGGGGGTTTGGGGGGTTTTAAAAGGGGGGCAGGAAAGGGGTTTTTTTTTTTTGGGGGGGGGGATTTTAATTTGAAGTTTTTTTTTTGGGGGTTGGGGGGGTTTTTTTTTTAATTAATTTAAAAAAAGTGAAAATTGGGGAGGGGGGAAAAAATTAAAATTTTTAATTTAATTAAAGGGGGGGAAAATAATTTCAGTTGGTTTAATTGGGGGAAAAAAAAAAATTTGGGGGGAAAAATTGACAGGGTATTGGGGGTTTGGGGGGATATTTGACAGTTATTGGGGGATGGGGGGATAAAAATGACGTGTTTTGGGGGATGGGGGGTTATAATGACATTTTTTTTTGGGGGGAAATGGGGGGATATAATGAAGTGTATTGGGGGATGGGGGGATAAAATTGACGTGTATTGGGGGATGGGGGGATAAAATGACGGTTTTGGGGGAGGGGGGGGATAGTTTAAACAGTTTATTGGGGGGGGGGGGGTTATAAGGACAGGGTATTGGGGGGGGGGGATAAAGGGACAGGTTTTGGGGGGGGGGTTTTAAAATGACAGTTTATTGGGGGGGGTTATAATGACAGTGTAGGGGGGGGGGGGATATAATGACAGTGTTTTGGGGGGGGGGTGGATTAAGGGACAGTGTTTTGGGGGGGGGGGATATAATGACAGTGTATTGGGGGGGGGGATATAATGACAGTGTATTGGGGGGGGGGGATATAATGACAGTGTATTGGGGGGGGGGATATAATGACAGTGTATTGGGGGGGGGGGATATAATGACAGTTTATTGGGGGGGGGGGGATAAGGGACAGTTTTTTGGGGGGGGGGGGGGGATTTAATGCAGTGTATTGGGGGGGGGGGGGTATATTGACGTGTTTTGGGGGGTTGGGGGGGGGATATAATGCCCAGTGTATTGGGGGGGGGGGATAAAATGACAGTGTTTTGGGGGGGGGTTTAAATGAAGTGTTTTGGGGGGGGGGGGAATTAATGACAGTGTTTTTGGGGGGGGGGGGGATTTTAAATGACAGTGTTTTGGGGGGGGGGGGATTTAATGACGGGGTTTTTTGGGGGGGGGGGGTTATAATGTCAGTTTTTGGGGGGGGGGGGGGAAATTTTATGGGACGGGAAAAATTGGGGGGGATATATTGACAGTGTTTTGGGGGTTTTGGGGGGGGGTAAAAATGACAGTGTTTTGGGGGGTTGGGGACAAATGACAGAGTCTTCCCCCCCCCATTCTATGAGATGCCCTTTATGACCCCCCCCTCCCCCTTCTCACCAAAATTTGACGGCGGAGCCCCCCCCAGGCAGCGGCCCCAATTTCCCCCCGAGCCCTTTCTCCGACAGGGTGCCCTCCAACGGGAAAGAATCCCTGCAAAGTTCGCGAAAACCCCGTACTAAAACGCCCCCTGGTCTCCCCGGGGAACACGCCCCCTTTAGCGCCGTGGTCTTTAAAGGTTCCCCGCCCCCACGTGCCCCTTTGACCTTGGAGGGAAGGTCTCAAAAACTTTATCAACAGGCGGTTTTTTGAATAAAAGAGCTGAAGGACCCCCCTCAGGGCTTTTTCCAGTGAGGTCCCCCCCCCCTTTCAGGCTCTTCCAGTGATTTTTCGGGCCCTCAGAGCTTTTCCCGTGATGTGGGGGGCCCCTCAGGTTTTCCCTGTGTTTGCCCCCCCCCCAAAAGGGCCCTCAGGCTTTTCCCAGTGAGGTCCCCCCCCCCCTCAGGGCTCTTCCGTGTTGTCGGCCCCTCAGAGCTCTTCCTGTGATGTAACGCCCCTCAGAGCTCTTCCTGTGATGTAACGCCCCTCAGAGCTCTTCCTGTGATGTTACGCCCCTCAGAGCTCTTCCTGTGATGTCACGCCCCTCAGAGCTCTTCCAGGGATGTCACCGCCAATCAGAGCTCTTCCAGTGATGTCACGCCCATCAGAGCTCTTCCAGTTTTTGTCACGCCCCCCCTCAGCACTTTTGCAGCAATGTCACCGCCCCCTCAGAGCCCTTCCAGCGATGTCACGCCCCTCAGAGCTCTTCCTGTGTTTTTTTAACCCCCCTCAGGGCTCTTCCAGTGATGTCACCGCCCTCTCAAAAAGCTCTTCTAGTGATTGTCCCCGCCCCCTCAGAGCTCTTCCAGCATTGTCACACTCCTTCAGAGCTTTTCCAGTGATGTCACGCTCCTTCAGAGCTTTTCCAGTGATGTCACGCTCCTTCAGAGCTTTTCCAGTGATGTCACGCCCACCTCAGCGCTTTTGCAGCAATGTCACCGCCCCCCCTCAGAGCCCTTCCAGCGATGTCACGCCCTCAGAGCTCTTCCTGTGATTTCCCGCCCCGTCAGGGCTCTTCCAGTGATGTCTCCGCCCCCTTAGAACTCTTCCAGTGATGTCACCGTCCTCTCAAAGCTCTTCTAGTGATGTCCCTGCCTCCTCAGAGCTTTTCCAGTGATGTCACCGCCCCCTCAGAGCACTTCTAGTGATGTCACTCCCCCTTAGAGCTCTTCCAGTGATGCCACGCCCCCTCAAAGCTCTTCCAGTCATGTCCCCGCCCCCTCAAAGCTCTTCTTGTGATGCCACACCCCTTCAGAGCTCTTTCAGTGATGTCACCGCCCCCTCAGAGCTCTTCCTGTGATGTCACACCCCCTCAGAGCTCTTCCAGCGATATCACACCCCTTCAGAGCTCTTCCAATGATGTCCTGCCCCTTCAGAGCTCTTCCAGTGATGTCACGCCCCCTCAGAGCTCTTCTAGTGATGTCCCCGCCCCCTCAGAGCTCTTCCAGCATTGTCACGCTCCTTCAGAGCTTTTCCAGTGATGTCACGCCCCTTCAGAGCTCTTCCAGTGATGTCACCACCCCCTCAGAGCTCTTCCAGTTATGTCCCCGCCCCCCCTCAGAGCTCTTCCAGCATTGTCACGGGCCTTCAGAGTTTTTCCAGTGATGTCTGGCACCTTCAGAGCTCTTCCAGTGATGTCACCCCCCCCTCAGAGCTCTTCCAGTGATGTCACCCCCCCCTCAGAGCTCTTCCAGTGATGTCACCCCCCCCTCAGAGCTCTTCCAGTGATGTCACCGCCCCCCTCAGAGCTCTTCCAGTGATGTCACGCCCACCTCAGCGCTTTTGCAGCAATGTCACCGCCCCCTCAGAGCCCTTCCAGCGATGTCACACCCTCAGAGCTCTCCTGTGATGTCACCGCCCCCCGCAGAACTCTTCCAGTGATGTCACCGCCCCCTCAGAGCTCTTCCAGTGATGTCACCGCCCACCTCAGAGCTCCTCCAGTGATGTCACCGCCCCCTCAGAAGTCTTCCAGTGATGTCACTACCCCCTCAAAGCTCTTGCAGTGAGGTCCCTGCCCCCTTAGAACTCTTCCAGTGATGTCACCGCCTCCTAAGAGCTCTTCCAGTGAAATCACTGCCCCTTCAGAGCTCTTCCAATGAAATCGCCCCCTTTAAGATCTCTTTCAGTAATGTCACCGCCCCTCAGAGCTCTGAATGCCTTTCAGCTGATGTTTCCGCCCCTGAGGTTCCATCTGCCATTCCTCCATGGAGCACTTAGAGGGCTATATTGGCGTTTTCCTATATTTATTGTAAAAGACAAACACACAAGAAGGACGAAGTGGTTTTCATGTCCTGCTTAGAATGAAGTAGATGTACAAGTCAGCAACAGGATCGTTTGTCAGTAAAGCTCCACCTTTTATTATTACACATTGTAAAAAAAGACACCCTCAGTCTCCAGTCAGTGACTCTGCCTAGACTGAGCTGATGTCATCAGTCTGCTGCAGGCAGGAGGAAGTCTTTCTTCAGTCCCCTCTCCCCCCCCCCCCCTAGTGATCGGACTGTACATTGTAACTTTGCAGCCAACCGGAAGGTTGAGAGGGTGCAGCAGGGGGCTGATCTGTGTCAGACATTTGTAAATATAGGCAAGAACTGCACAAACACCAAGATGCCCATGGTTGTGTCATCTCTGAACTGCCACCTCAGTCCAGGAAGTAGACGGTGACCGTGAATGATGCCGGAACAAAGATGGCGCCATTCTGGAGAGAAAAGCAGAATAAGGCATTATCAGGCGGAGTTCTGTGACCTTAAAATATAACAAAGGGCAACATTTTATTTTTACGTTTTGGATGGAGTGGGGAGGGATTAGACCCCCTGTCAGGTTTTCATTGCTGTTTGTACCTCTCTAGAATCCCCCTCTCTATTTGTCCTGGTTACCATGAACGCCATAAGTGAAATGAAAAGAAAAATCACAAATTGTGGGTTGTCACCAGAACAGGAACAGAGGGGGAATCTTCCTATGGGGACACCCCCCGGGATTCCCTCATAGTGGAGGGATTTCCTCTCACTTCCTGTTTTGGCCATGACAACAGACGGCAGGAAATGTCGGGTGTTATAACCTCCCCCCCCCCCCCCCCCCGCCCCCCCCCCCCACCCCCCCCCCCCCCCACCCCCCCCCCCCACCCCCCCCCCCCCCCCCCCCCCCCTCCTCCATCCAAAATAAAACGCTTGGCCTTCATTTCCAGGATATCGAAAGGTGCGACTTCTCCTAATAAATATATGGATGGAGTGATGAGGGGTTAGATCCCCCGCCTGGTTTTTATTTCTCTGTCCTTCAGGGACTCGCCCTCTCTATGTGTCCCGGTGACACAGGAAGTGATGTGAAATACAAAGAGGTAGAGTTGTCACAAGAAAACGAAGAGCTTGTTCATACGTGAGGTTGGAGGGGGGCAGTAGAACCCTATGGCTGAGCCGAGGTTTTACCAAACCCTCCACAGCTACCCCCTCTAGCCACAGAGGAACTCTCCCGGTACAATTCTCTGTATATACTGGACCTCTGCCATAGCAACCAGCACAGCTGTCGCCCATGGCAACCACTACAGTGCAGTCTTCACGTATAGCCACCAGCACAAATTCATCTCCTATATATTGCCCCTATACATATTGATCTTCTATAGGTGTTCCCTTTACAAAATTACCTCCTATACATCTCCTATAGTCCTCGCCCGTACATATTGATCTCCTATAGTACTTCTCTATACATATTGATCTCCTATAGTACTCCTCTATACATATTGATCTCTTATAGTACTCCTCTATACCTATTGATCTCCTATAGTACTCGCCCGTACATATTGATCTCCTATAGTACTCCCCCATACATATTGATCTCTTATAGTACTCCTCTATACATATTGATCTCCTATAGTACTCCTCTATACCTATTGATCTCCTATAGTACTCCTCCGTACATACTGATCTCCTATAGTACTCCCCCATACATATTGATCTCCTATAGTACTCCCCCATACATATTGATCTCCTATAGTACTCCCCTATACATATTGATCTCCTATAGTACTCCTCTATACATACTGATCTCCTATAGTACTCCTCTATACCTATTGATCTCCTATAGTACTCCCCCGTACATATTGATCTCCTATAGTACTCCCCCATACATATTGATCTCCTATAGTACTCCCCCATACATATTGATCTCCTATAGTACTCCTCTATACATATTGATCTCCTATAGTACTCCTCTATACCTATTGATCTCCTATAGTACTCCCCCGTACATACTGATCTCTATAGTACCTCCCCCATACATATTGATCTCCTATAGTACTCCCCCATACATATTGATCTCCTATAGTACTCCCCTATACATATTGATCACCTATAGTACTCCCCTATACATATTGATCTCCTATAGTACTCTCCTATACATATTGATCTCTTATTGTACTCCTCTATACATATTGATCTCCTATCGTACTCCTCTATACATATTGATCTCCTATAGTACTCCCCTATACATATTGATCTCCTATAGTACTCCCCCCATACATATTGATCTCCTATAGTACTCCTCTATACATATTGATCTCCTATAGTACTCCTCTATACATATTGATCTCCTATAGTACTCCTCTATACATACTGATCTCTTATAGTATTCCTCTATACATATTGATCTCCTATAGT
The DNA here is from genome assembly GCA_028564925.1 of Lithobates sylvaticus. Lineage (NCBI taxonomy): Eukaryota > Metazoa > Chordata > Amphibia > Anura > Ranidae > Lithobates > Lithobates sylvaticus. Next base: position 6,129,238 of record CM053035.1, read on the forward strand.
ACTCCCCCATACATATTGATCTCCTATAGTACTCCCCCATACATATTGTTCTCCTATAGTACTCCTCTATACATATTGATCTCCTATAGTACTCCTCTATACATACTGATCTCCTATAGTACTCCTCTATACATTATTGATCTCCTATAGTACTCCCCTATACATATTGATCTCCTATAGTACTCCCCATACATATGATCTCTATAGTACTCCTCTATACATATTGATCTCCTATAGTACTCCTCTATACATATTGATCTCCTATAGATACTCCCCTATACTATTGATCTCATATAGTACTCCCCCATTACTTACTGTTCTCCTATAGTACTCCCTTATACATATTGATCTCCTATAGTCCTAGTACTCCCCTATACATATTGATCTCCTATAGTACTCCCCTATACATATTGATCTCCTATAGTACTCCTCTATACATACTGATCTCCTATAGTACTCCTCTATACATACTGATCTCCTATAGTACTCCTCTATAAATATTGATCTCCTATAGTACTCCCCAATACATATTGATCTCCTATAGTACTCTCCTATACATATTGATCTCTTATAGTACTCCTCTATACCTATTGATCTCCTATAGTACTCCCCCGTACATATTGATCTCCTATAGTACTCCCCCATACATATTGATCTCCTATAGTACTCTCCTATACATATTGATCTCTTATAGTACTCCTCTATACCTATTGATCTCCTATAGTACTCCCCCGTACATATTGATCTCCTATAGTACTCCCCCATACATATTGATCTCCTATAGTACTCCCCCATACATATTGATCTCTTATAGTACTCCCTCTATACATATTGATCTCCTATATAGTACTCCCCTATACATACTGATCTCCTATAGTACTCCTCTATACCTATTGATCTCCTATAGTACTCCCCCATATATATTGATCTCCTATAGTACTCCCCCATACATATTGATCTCTTATAGTACTCCTCTATACAGATTGATCTCCTATAGTACTCCTCTATACCTATTGATCTCCTATAGTACTCCCCCGTACATACTGATCTCCTATAGTACTCCCCCATACATATTGATCTCCTATAGTACTCCCCCATACATATTGATCTCCTATAGTACTCCCCTATACATATTGATCTCCTATAGTACTCCCCTATACATATTGATCTCCTATAGTACTCCCCCATACATATTGATCTCCTATAGTACTCTCCTATACATATTGATCTCCTATAGTACTCCTCTATACATACTGATCTCCTATAGTACTCCTCTATACCTATTGATCTCCTATAGTACTCCCCCGTACATACTGATCTCCTATAGTACTCCCCCATACATATTGATCTCTATAGTACTCCCCATACATATTGATCTCCTATAGTACTCCCCTATACATATTGATCTCCTATAGTACTCCCCTATACATATTGATCTCCTATAGTACTCCCCTATACATATTGATCTCTTATAGTACTCCTCTATACATAGTGATCTCGTATAGTAATCCTCTATACATATTGATCTCCTATAGTACTCCCCTATACTTATTGATCTCCCTTAGTACTCCCCATACATATTGATCTCCTATAGTTCTCCTCTATAACATATTGATCTCCTATAGTACTCCTCTATACATATTGATCTCCTATAGTACTCCTCTATACATACTTGATCTCTTATAGTATTCCTCTATACATATTGATCTCCTATAGTACTCCCCTTATACATATTGATCTCCTATAGTACTCCCCCATACATATTGATCTCCTATAGTACTCCTCTATACATATTGATCTCCTATAGTACTCCTCGATACATACTGATCTCTATAGTAGCTCCTATAAATATTGATTTCCTATAGTAATCCTCTATACATACTGATCTCTATAGTATCCCGTACATATTTGATCTTCCTTTCAGTACTTCCTCTATACATATTGGATCTCATATTAGTACTCCTCTATACATATTGATCTCCTATAGGTCTCCCTATACATATTGATCTCCTATAGTAATCCCCCCATAATTATGATCTCCTATAGTACTACACTATAAATATTGAAATCTCCTATTAGTACTCCCCATATACATATTGATCTCCTTAGATTACTCCCAAATACATATTTGATACTCCTATAGTACTCCTCTTACATACTGATCTCTATAGTACTCCTCTATACATTACTGATCTCCTATTGTACTCCTCTATAAATTTTGTTTCCTATAGTATTCCCCAATACATATTGATTCCTTTAGATAATCTCCAATTACAATATGACTCTCCTATGTACTCCCCTGTACATATTGATATCCTATAGTACTCCAATAGTACTCCTCTATACATATTGATCTCTATAGTACTCCTTTATTACATATGATTCCTATTGTTTCCCTTATAAATATTGATCTCTATAGTAATCCCATATACATATTGTCTCCGTATAGTACTCCCCCGTACATTTATTTGTCTCTATATACTCCTCCATACATATTGATCTCATATAGTACTCCTCTATTTATATTGATCTCCTTATTAAGTTACTCCCCTATACATATAGATCTTATAGTACTCCCCCATACATACGGTTCTCCTATAGTACTCCCCTATAAATATTGATCTCCTTATAGTACTTCCCTATACATATTGATCCCTATAGTACTCCCCAATAGCTTATTGATCTCCTTAGTACTCCTCTTATAATACTGATCTCCTATTAGTACGCCTCTATACATTACTGATCTCCTTATAGTACTCCTCTATAAATATTGATTTATGTATCCCCAATACATATTGATCTCCTATAGTACTCCCCAATACATACTGATCTCCTATAGTACTCCCCTGTACATATTGATCTCCTATAGTACTCCAATATACATATTGATCTCCTATAGTACTCCCCTATACATATGGATCTCCTATAGTACTCCTCTATACATACTGATCTCCTATAGTACTCTCTAATAAATATTGATCTCCTATAGTACTCCCCAATACATATTGATCTCCTATAGTACTCCTCTCTACATATTGATCTCTTATAGTACTCCCCTATACATATTGATCTCCTATAGTACTCCCCAATGCATATTGATCTCCTATAGTACTCCTCTATACATATTGATCTCCTATAGTACTCGCCTATACATATTGATCTCCTATAGTACTCCCCTATACATATTGATCTCCTATAGTACTCGCCTATACATATTGATCTCCTATAGTACTCCTCTATACATATTGATCTCCTATAGTACTCCCCTATACATAATGATCTCCTATAGTACTCCCCTATTCATATTGATCTCCTATAGTACTCCCCTATACATATTGATCTCCTATAGTACTCCTCTATACATATTGATTTCCTATAGTACTCCCCCGTACATACTGATCTCCTATAGTACTCCCCCTTACATATTGATCTCCTATAGTACTCCCCCATACATATTGATCTCCTATAGTACTCCCCTATACATATTGATCTCCTATAGTACTCCTCTATACATACTGATCTCCTATAGTTCTCCTCTATACCTATTGATCTCCTATAGTACTCCCCCATATATATTGATCTCCTATAGTACTCCCCCATACATATTGATCTCTTATAGTACTCCTCTATACATATTGATCTCCTCTAGTACTCCTCTATACCTATTGATCTCCTATAGTACTCCCCCGTACATACTGATCTCCTATAGTACTCCCCCATACATATTGATCTCCTATAGTACTCCCCCATAAATATTGATCTCCTATAGTACTCCCCTATACATATTGATCTCCTATAGTACTCCTCTATACATACTGATCTCCTATAGTACTCCTCTATACCTATTGATCTCCTATAGTACTCCCCCGTACATACTGATCTCCTATAGTACTCCCCCATACATATTGATCTCCTATAGTACTCCCCCATACATATTGATCTCCTATAGTACTCCACTATACATATTGATCTCCTATAGTACTCCCCCATACATATTGATCTCCTATAGTACTCTCCTATACATATTGATCTCTTATAGTACTCCTCTATACATATTGATCTCTTATAGTATTCCTCTATACATATTGATCTCCTATAGTACTCCCCCATACATATTGATCTCCTATAGTACTCCCCCATACATATTGATCTCCTATAGTTCTCCTCTATACATATTGATCTCCTATAGTACTCCTCTATACATATTGATCTCCTATAGTACTCCTCTATACATACTGATCTCTTATAGTATTCCTCTATACATATTGATCTCCTATAGTACTCCCCTATACATATTGATCTCCTATAGTACTCCCCCATACATATTGATCTCCTATAGTACTCCTCTATACATATTGATCTCCTATAGTACTCATCTATACATACTGATCTCCTATAGTACTCCCCTATAAATATTGATCTCCTATAGTACTCCCCTATACATATTGATCTCCTATAGTACTCCCCCGTACATATTGATCTCCTATAGTACTCCTCTATACATATTGATCTCCTATAGTACTCCTCTATACATATTGATCTCCTATAGTACTCCCCTATACATATTGATCTCCTATAGTACTCCCCCATACATACTGATCTCCTATAGTACTCCCCTATAAATATTGATCTCCTATAGTACTCCCCTATACATATTGATCTCCTATAGTACTCCCCAATACATATTGATCTCCTATAGTACTCCTCTATACATACTGATCTCCTATAGTACTCCTCTATAAATACTGATCTCCTATAGTACTCCTCTATAAATATTGATCTCCTATAGTACTCCCCTATACATATTGATCTCCTATAGTACTCCCCTATACATATTGATCTCCTATAGTACTCCTCTATACATATTGATCTCCTATAGTACTCCCCTATACATATTGATCTCCTATATTACTCCTCTATACATATTGATCTCCTATAGTACTCCTCTATACATATTGATCTCCTGTAGTACTCCTCTATACATACTGATCTCCTATAGTACTCCTCTATACATACTGATCTCCTATAGTACTCCCCTGTACATATTGATCTCCTATAGTACTCCAATATACATATTGATCTCCTATAGTACTCCCCTATACATATGGATCTCCTATAGTACTCCTCTATACATACTGATCTCCTATAGTACTCCTCTATAAATATTGATCTCCTATAGTACTCCCCAATACATATTGATCTCCTATAGTACTCCTCTATACATATTGATCTCTTATAGTACTCCCCTATACATATTGATCTCCTATAGTACTCCCCAATGCATATTGATCTCCTATAGTACTCCTCTATACATATTGATCTCCTATAGTACTCTCCTATACATATTGATCTCCTATAGTACTCCCCTATACATATTGATCTCCTATAGTACTCGCCTATACATATTGATCTCCTATAGTACTCCTCTATACATATTGATCTCCTATAGTACTCCCCTATACATACTTATCTCCTATAGTACTCCCCTATTCATATTGATCTCCTATAGTACTCCCCTATACATATTGATCTCCTATAGTACTCCTCTATACCTATTGATCTCCTATAGTACTCCTCTATACATACTGATCTCCTATAGTACTCCCCTATTCATATTGATCTCCTATAGTACTCCCCTATACATATTGATCTCCTATAGTACTCCTCTATACATGTTGATCTCCTATAGTACTCCTCTATACATATTGATCTCCTATAGTACTCCCCCATACATATTGATCTCCTATAGTACTCCTCTATACAGATTGATCTCCTATAGTACTCCTCTATACATATTGATCTCCTATAGTACTCCCCTATACATACTGATCTCCTATAGTACTCCTCTATACATATTGATCTCCTATAGTACTCCCCTATACATACTGATCTCCTATAGTACTCCCCATACATATTGATCTCCTATAGTACTCCCCTATACATACTAATCTCCTATAGTACTCCCCTATATATACTGATCTCCTATAGTACTCCTCTATACATATTGATCTCCTATAGTACTCCCCTATACATACTGATCTCCTATAGTACTCCTCTATACATATTGATCTCCTATAGTACTCCCCTATACATACTGATCTCCTATAGTACTCCCCCATACATATTGATCTCCTATAGTACTCCCCTATACATAATAATCTCCTATAGTACTCCACTATATATACTGATCTCCTATAGTACTCCTCTATACATATTGATCTCCTATAGTACTCCCCCATACATATTGATCTCATATAGTACTCCTCTATACATATTGATCTCCTATAGTACTCCCCAATACATATTGATCTCCTATAGTACTCCTCTATACATATTGATCTCCTATAGTACTCCTCTATACATATTGATCTCCTATAGTACTCCTCTATACATATTGATCTCCTATAGTACTCCCCTATACATATTGATCTCCTATAGTACTCCTCTATACATATTGATCTCCTATAGTACTCCTCTATACATATTGATCTCCTATAGTACTCCCCTATACATATTGATCTCCTATAGTACTCCCCTATACATATTGATCTCCTATAGTACTCCTCTATACATATTGATCTCCTATAGTACTCGCCTATACATGTGGATCTCCTATAGTACTCCCCTATATATACTGATCTCCTATAGTACTCCTCTATACATATTGATCTCCTATAGTACTCCCCTATACATACTGATCTCCTATAGTACTCCTCTATACATATTGATCTCCTATAGTACTCCCCTATACATACTGATCTCCTATAGTACTCCCCCATACATATTGATCTCCTATAGTACTCCCCTATACATACTAATCTCCTATAGTACTCCCCTATATATACTGATCTCCTATAGTACTCCTCTATACATATTGATCTCCTATAGTACTCCCCCATACATATTGATCTCATATAGTACTCCTCTATACATATTGATCTCCTATAGTACTCCCCTATATATACTGATCTCCTATAGTACTCCTCTATACATATTGATCTCCTATAGTAGTCCCCTATACATATTGATCTCATATAGTACTCCTCTATACATATTGATCTCCTATAGTACTCCCCAATACATATTGATCTCCTATAGTACTCCTCTATACATATTGATCTCCTATAGTACTCCTCTATACATATTGATCTCCTATAGTACTCCCCTATACATATTGATCTCCTATAGTACTCCCCTATACATATTGATCTCCTATAGTACTCCTCTATACATATTGATCTCCTATAGTACTCCTCTATACATATTGATCTCCTATAGTACTCCCCTATACATATTGATCTCCTATAGTACTCCCCTCTACATATTGATCTCCTATAGTACTCCTCTATACATATTGATCTCCTATAGTACTCGCCTATACATGTGGATCTCCTATAGTACTCCCCTATACATATGGATCTCCTATAGTACTCCTCTATACATATTGGTCTCCTATAGTACTCCCCTATACATATTGATCTCCTATAGTACTCCCCTATACATATTGATCGCCTATAGTACTCCCCCATACATACTGATCTCCTATAGTACTCCCCTATACATATTGATCTCCTATAGTACTCCTCTATACATATTGATCTCCTATAGTACTCCCCTATACATATTGATCTATAGTACTCCCCAATACATATTGATCTCCTATAGTACTCCTCTATACATATTGATCTCCTATAGTACTCCTCTATACACATTGATCTCCTATAGTACTCCCCTATACATATTGATCTCTTATAGTACTCCCCCATACATATTGATCTCCTATAGTAGTACTCCCCCATACATATTGATCTCCTATAGTACTCCTCTATACACATTGATCTCCTATAGTACTCCTCTATACATATTGATCTCTTATAGTACTCCCCCATACATATTGATCTCCTATAGTAGTACTCCTCTATACATATTGATCTCCTATAGTACTCCCCCATACATATTGATCTCCTATAGTAGTAGTACTCCCCCATACATATTGATCTCCTATAGTAGTAGTACTCCCCCATACATATTGATCTCCTATAGTAGTAGTACTCCCCCATACATATTGATCTCCTATAGTACTCATCTATACATATTGATCTCCTATAGTACTCATCTATACATATTGATCTCCTATAGCGCTCCCCTATACTTTGCTGTCACTTGGCATCTCATGCACCACGTGACAGTCTGTCCTTTCCCGCCTCGGAGTTTCGGGTCACGCCTTCTGTCAACATCCTCATGAATATGAATAGTCCCGGCTCCGCCCCGTTACGCCCCGTTTCCCGCTCGGCAACGTCACGCTCTCCATACTTGGTGATGGCTGGGAGGCCGCTCGCTGATTGGTGTACGGGCCAGAGCGGTGGGCGGAGCCGCTGACCCGGAAGTTCACTCCCAGGTCCTGAGGAAGTGGAGGCGCCGCCGGGCCTGCGAGACCCAACCGACACCGAACCGGAGAGGAGCCGGCCCCACCCACCGCAGCCATGGTAACCGGATCGCGGGGAGGGGAGGGATAACCGCCGGTGGTTTCACCCAGAGAGCTCCGGGAGGGGAGAGATAGGGGCCCCCCCTGTGCTGACACGTCTGTCACACCCGACACACTTCCTCCTTCCCCGGTGTGCGAGGGCCCCGGACGTCCCATAGCGGGCCCGAAACACCCCATAGCGGGCCCCTTACCCCCGAGACACTTCATAGCGGGACCCTGACACCCGATACACCCCATAGAGGGTCCCTGACACCCGAGACACCCCATTACCTCCATATTACACTGTAATACCTCTGTATAGGAGGCCATGTCACCCTATACACCCCAATACCTCTATAGTACACCCCATTACTCCTACATATCACCCGATACCGGCCTCTGATCCCGGATACACCCTCTACCGGCCCCTGACACCCGATACCGGCCCCTGATCCTGGATACACCCTCTACCGGCCCCTGACACCCGAGACCGGCCCCTGATCCCGGATACAACCTCTACCGGCCCCTGACACCCGATACCGGCCCCTGATCCTGGATACACCCTCTACCGGCCCCTGACACCCGATACCGGCCCCTGATCCCGGATACACCCTCTACTGGCACCTGATGCCCGATACCGGCCCCTGATCCCGGATACACCCTCTACCGGCCCCTGACACCCGATACCGGCCCCTGATCCTGGATACACCCTCTACCGGCCCCTGACACCCGATACCGGCCCCTGATCCTGGATACACCCTCTACCGGCCCCTGACACCCGATACCGGCCCCTGATCCTGGATACACCCTCTACTGGCACCTGATGCCCGATACCGGCCCCTGATCCCGGATACACCCTCTACCGGCCCCCTGGCACCCGATACCGGCCCCTGATCCCGGATACACCCCTTACCGGCCCCTGTCACTTGATACCGGCTCCTGATCCCGGGTACACCCCCTACCGTCCCCTGACACCGGATACCGGCCCCTGATGCCGGATACACCCCCTACCGGCCCCTGACACCCGATACCGGCTCCTGATCCCAGATACACCCCCTACCGGCCCCTGACACCCGATACCGGCTCCTGATCCCGGATACACCCCCTACCGGCCCCTGACACCCGATACCGGCTCCTGATCCCGGATACACCCCCTACCGGCCCCTGACACCCGATACCGGCTCCTGATCCCGGATACACCCCCTACCGGCCCCTGACACCCGATACCGGCTCCTGATCCCGGATACACCCCCTACCGGCCCCTGACACCCGATACCGGCTCCTGATCCCGGATACACCCCCTACCGGCCCCTGTCACCCGATAACGGCCCCTGATCCCGGATACACCCCCCTACCCGCCCCCTGATCCCGGATACACCCCCCTACCGGCCCCTGATCCCGGATACACCCCCCTACCGGCCCCTGATCCCGGATACACCCCCTACCGGCCCCTGACACCCGATACCGGCTCCTGATCCCGGATACACCCCCTACCGGCCCCTGACACCCGATACCGGCTCCTGATCCCGGATACACCCCCTACCGGCCCCTGACACCCGATACCGGCTCCTGATCCCGGATACACCCCCTACCGGCCCCCTGACACCCGATACCGGCTCCTGATCCCGGATACACCCCCTAACGGCCCCTGTCACCCGATACCGGCCCCTGATCCCGGATACCACCCCCCCCTACCGGCCCCTGATCCCGGATACACCCCCCTACCGGCCCCTGATCCAGGATACACCCCCCTACCGGGCCCCTGATCCCGGATACACCCCCCTACCGGCCCCTGACCTCCCGATACCGGCTCCTGATCCCGGGTACACCCCCCCTCCGGCCCCTGACACCCGATACCGGCTCCTGATCCTGGATACACCCCCCTACCGGCCCCCTGACACCCGATACCGGCTCCTGATCCCGGATACACCCCCCCTACCGGCCCCTGATCCCGGATACACCCCCCTACCGGCCCCTGATCCCGGATACACCCCCTACCGGCCCCTGATCCCGGATACCCCCCCCTACCGGCCCCCTGATCCCGGATACACCCCCCTACCGGCCCCTGATCCCGGATACACCCCCCTACCGGCCCCTGATCCCGGATACACCCCCTACCGGCCCCTGATCCCGGATACACCCCCTACCGGCCCCTGATCCCGGATACACCCCCCTACCGGCCCCTGATCCCGGATACACCCCCCTACCGGCCCTGATCCCGGATACACCCCCCTAACGGCCCCTGTCACCCGATACCGGCCCCTGATGCCGGATACACCCCCTACCCGGCCCCTGTCACCCGATACCGGCCCCTGATGCCGGATACACCCCCTACCGGCCCCTGTCACCCGATACCGGCCACTGATGCCGGATACACCCCCCTACCGGCCCCTGACACCCGATACCGGCCCCTGATCCCGGAATACACCCCCCTACCGGGCCCTGCAAACCGATACGGCCCCTGATCCCGGATACACCCCCTACCGGCCCGTCAACCGATATACGGCCACCTGCTCGGTACACCCCCTGCTACCGGCCCCTGATCCCGGATACACCCCCTACCGGCCACTGATCCCGGATACACCCCCCTACCGGCCCCTATCCCGGATACACCCCCCTACCGGCCCCTGATCCCGGATACACCCCCCTACGGCCCCTGATCCAGGATACACCCCCCCCCCCCCACCCCCCCCTACCGGCCCCTGATCACCGGATACACCCCCCTACCGGCCCCTGATCCCGGAATACACCCCCTACCGGCCCCTGATCCCCCCTACCCCCCCCTGCCGGGCCCCCCCCCCTGGATCCGGATAACACCCCCCCTACCGGCCCCTGATCCCGGATACACCCCCCTACCGGCCCCTGATCCCGGATACACCCCCCTACCGGCCCCCCCTGATCCCGGGATACACCCCCTACCTGCCCCTGATCCCGGATACACCCCCCCTACCGGCCCCTGATCCCGGATACACCCCCCTACCGGCCACCTGCCCTTGATCCCGGGATACACCCCCCTACCGGCCCCTGATCCCGGATTCACCCCCCCTACCGGCCCCTGATCCCGGATACACCCCCTACCGGCCCCTGATCCCGGATACACCCCCCTACCGGCCCCTGATCCGGATACACCCCCCTACCGGCCCCCTGATCCCGGATACACCCCCCTACCGGCCCCTGATCCCGGATTCACCCCCCTACCGGCCCCTGATCCCGGATACACCCCCTACCGGCCCCTGATCCCGGATACACCCCCCTACCGGCCCCTGATCCCGGTTACACCCCCCTACCGGCCCCTGATCCCGGATACACCCCCTACCGGCCCCTGATCCCGGATACAACCCCCCTACCGGCCCCTGATCCCGGAATACACCCCCCTACCGGCCCCTGATCCCGGATACACCCCCCTACCGGCCCCTGATCCCGGATACACCCCCCTACCGGCCCCTGATCCCGGATACACCCCCCTACCGGCCCCTGATCCCGGATACACCCCCCTACCGGCCCCTGTCACCCGATACCGGCCCCTGATGCCGGATACACCCCCCTACCGGCCCCTGTCACCCGATACCGGCCCCTGATGCCGGATACACCCCCTACCGGCCCCTGTCACCCGATACCGGCCACTGATGCCGGATACACCCCCCTACCGGCCCCTGACACCCGATACCGGCCCCTGATCCCGGAATACACCCCCCTACCGGGCCCTGACACCCGATACCGGCCCCTGATCCCGGATACACCCCCTACCGGCCCGTCACCCGATACCGCCCTGATCGGATACACCCCCTACCGGCCCCTGATCCCGGATTCACCCCCTACCGGCCCCTGATCCCGGATACACCCCCTACCGGCCCCCTGATCCCGGATACACCCCCTACGGCCCCTGATCCCGGATACACCCCCCTACCGGCCCCCCCCTGATCCCCGGATACACCCCCTACCGGCCCCTGATCCCGGATTCACCCCCCTACCGGCCCCTGATCCCGGATACACCCCCTACCGGCCCCTGATCCCGGATAAACCCCCTACCGGCCCCTGATCCCGGATACACCCCCTACCGGCCCCTGATCCCGGATACACCCCATACCGGCCCCTGATCCCGGATACACCCCCTTACCGGCCCCTGATCCCGGATACACCCCCTACCGGCCCCTGATCCCGGATACACCCCCTCCCGGCCCTGATCCCGGATACACCCCCTACCGGCCCTGATCCAGGATACACCCCCTACCGGCCCCTGATCCCGGATACACCCCCTACCGGCCCCTGATCCCGGATACACCCCCTACCGGCCCCTGATCCCGGATACACCCCCTACCGGCCCCTGATCCCGGATACACCCCCTACCGGCCCCTGATCCCGGATACACCCCCTACCGGCCCCTGATCCCGGATACACCCCCTACCGGCCCCTGATCCCGGATACACCCCCTACCGGCCCCTGATCCCGGATACACCCCCTACCGGCCCCTGATCCCGGATACACCCCCTACCGGCCCCTGATCCCGGATACACCCCCTACCGGCCCCTGATGCCGGATACACCCCTTACCGGCCCCTGTCACCCGATACCGCCCCCTGATCCCGGATACACCCCCCTACCTGCCCCTGTCACCCGACACCGCCCCCTGACCCGGATACACCACCCTACCGGCCCCTGTCACCCGATACCGCCCCCTGATCCCGGATACACCACCCTACCGGCCCCTGTGAACCCGATACCGCCCCCACCCACCCTGATCCCCCCCCCCCTGCCCCCACCCCCCCCCCCCCCCCCCCCCCCCCCTCGCCCCCCCCCCCCCATACAACTTGCCCCCCCCCACACTGCCCTCCCTGCCCCCCCCCTGCCCCCCCCCCTGGCCCCCCCTTGACCCCCCCCCCCTGGCATGCCCTCCACCTACCCCCCCCACATGATCCCCCACTCATCCCCCCCACCCCCCCCCCCCTCCCCGCTGCCCCCCCCCTGCCATCCCCCCCCCACCCTCCCCCCCCCCCCCCTGCCCCACTCCCATTGCCCTACCTCCCCCCCCCCCCCCCCCCTCCCCCCTGCCCACCCCTGCCCCCCACCCCCCCCCGGCCCCCCTCCCCTGACCCCCCCCCCCCCAACCCCCCCCCTGCCCCCCCCCCCCTCCTCCCCCCTGCCCTGCCCCCACCTCCCCCCCCACTCCCTCCCCTGCCCCTGCCCTGCCCCCTGCCCCCTCCCGCCCCTCGGCCCCTGCCACCCCCCCTCACCCCTGCCCCCCCCCCCCACCCTCCCCCCCTCCTGCCCTCCCCCCCTGCCACCCCTGGCCCCACTGCCCCCCCCCCCTCCCACCCATCCCCCACCCCTCTCCCCCTGACCACCCCTCCCCCCCCCCCCCCCCCCCCCCCCTCCCCCCTCCCCTTCCACTGCCCTGCCTGCCCCCTGCCTGCCCTCCCCCCCTTGCCCCCCCCCCCCTCCCCCTGACCCCCCCCCTCCCCCCCCCCTCCTGCCCCCACCCTGCCCTCCTGAATCACGGATATTTACACCCCGATACCGCCCCCTGATCCCGGAATAAACCCCTCCTTCTGCCATGACACCGATACCGCCCCCCTGATCCTGGATACACCCCCTACCGGCCCCTGTCACCCGATACCGCCCCTGATCCCGGATACACCCCCTACCGGCCCCTGACACCCGATACCGCCCCCTGATCCCGGATACACCCCCTACCGGCCCCTGTCACCTGATACCGGCCCCTGATCCCCATTACCTCCATATTACACCGCAATACCTCCTTTATAGGCGGCAATGTCACCCCATACACCCCAATAGCTATATAGTACACCCATTACCCCTACATATCCACTGATTCACCCGATCCCGTCCCCCCGATTACACCACAATACCTCGGTATAGCAGGCCATGTCACTCTATACACCCCAATACCTGTATAGTACATCCCATTATCACCATATACACCCAATTTCCTGTATTTTATACACACCCCAATATAATACCCCATTACCTGTACATTATATGGAGGTAATGGGGTGTATAGGGCGATGAGGCCTCTTATACAGAGGTAGTGGGAGTTGTAAAGGGTTGTTATACACAGAAGTGGGGTGTATACAAGTCCATGTCACTCTATACACCCCAATATCTTTGTTACACCCCACATCCGCCATATAACACCCACTATACCACAACACACCACTTCCTGTATATAACACCCCATAATCCCTACATAACTCCCTGTAACCCATTGCCTGCATTTAACACCCCATATCCTGTATATCTCACTATACATCCAGATTCCCTCCATATATCACCTTACAGTCTGTATATTACACCCCAATACTTAGAATGCCCCATTACCTGTATATAACAAACCCATGTGACTGTACACTGTGCGCCCCATTTATCTCCGACCCCCCCCCCTCAGTTTCCTCTCTATACACAATAATTCCTGTACAGAATAATCCTCGATCACTCTGCACACCCCAATAGCTGCATACAACACCCCAATCCCTGAATGCCTGCAGATACCTGTATATTACACAGAGATGTCAGGACACACCCACTTCCTGTATATATGATTTCCTCTTGTATATCTATATACCCCAAATTAGCCTGTACACGCCATTACCTGTATAGAACACCCCTTCTCCGCCTATACACCCCATTACCTGTATAGAACACCCCTTCTCCGCCTATACACCCCATTACCTGTATAGAACACCCCTTCTCCGCCTATACACCCCATTACCTGTATAGAACACCCGATCTCCGCCTATACACCCCATTACCTGTATAGAACACCCGATCTCCGCCTATACACCCCATTACCTGTATAGAACACTCCATCTCCACCTATACACCCCATTACCTGTATAGAACACCCGATCTCCGCCTATACCACCCCATTACCTGTAGTAGAACACCCGATCTCCGCCTATACACCCCATTACCTGTATAGTACACCCGATCTCCGCCTATACACCCCATTACCTGGATAGAACACCCGATCTCCGCCTATACACCCCATTACCTGTATAGAACACCCGATCTCCGCCTATACACCCCATTACCTGTATAGAACACCGATCTCCGCCTATACACCCCCCTGTTTAACCTGTATAGAACACCCGATCTCCCGATCAATACTACACCCCGTTACCTGTATAGAACACCCGATCTCCGCCTATACACCCCGATACCTGTATAGAACACCCGATCTCCGCCTATACACCCCATTACCTGTATAGAACACCCGATCTCCGCCTATACACCCCATTACCTGTATAGAACACCCGATCTCCGCCTATACACCCCATTACCTGTATAGAACACCCGATCTCCGCCGATACACCCCGTTACCTGTATAGAACACCCGATCTCCGCCTATACACCCCGATACCTGTATAGAACACCCGATCTCCGCCTATACACCCCATTACCTGTATAGAACACCCGATCTCCGCCTATACACCCCGTTACCTGTATAGAACTGACCATACACCCCCTCTCCCTGGTGTTATGGGGGGACTCCGCTGGGTTCTTGGGTGATGTACAGATGTGGGTGGAGTTTTGTTTGGAGGGGGGTGGAGTTGACCAGCTGTGCAGAGTTAGACGCCTGTATACACGTATTTCATCCAGTTTCCCCGAACTCCGTGGGCTGTGGCCGGCCTGGTGTGTCACATGACCTCCAACACCGGCTGTAGCGCAGTACCCAGTGCCACTCGAAACACTGTCAGTTCATCTCCTAATCCCCGCCATGGGGAAGAGATCCCGCCGGTTGTGTGTACACCCCAGAGTCTCCCCTCTGTAACAATGTATCGGGGTGATCATAGGAGATCGGTGTGTACACCCCGGAGTCTCCTCTCTGTAACAATGTTATCGGGGTGGACCCCGGAGATCGTGGTGTGTACTCCCCGGAGTCTCCCCTCTGTACCATAATGTATCGGGGTGACCCGGGAGATCGGTGTGTACACCCGGAGGTCTCCTCCTCTGTATACAATGTATCGGGGTGGGACCATAACTGAGATCGGTGGTGATACACCCCTGAGGTTTCTCCCTCTGTATTCTAGGGTGAATCGGGGTGATCATAGGTTGTTCGGTGGTGTTATCACCCCGGAGTCTCCCCCTCTCTGTAACTATGGGGTGAGGAGGTTTTTTGGGGGGGTGGGTGGGGTTGCTTTTTTTTTTGTTTGGGTGGGAATGTTTTTTGTTTTGGCGCGTGGGGGGGGTGGGGGTTTTTTTTTTTTTTTTGGCTGGGGGTGGTATTTTTTTTTTTTTTTTTTTTTTTTGTTTTTTTTTATTTTTTTTTTTATTTTTGGTTTTTTTTTCTTTTTTTGGGGGGTTCTTTTGTATTTTTTTTTTTTTTGAGGTGGGGGGATGTTGGGGTGGTGGGTGGCGGGGGGGGAGTTTTTTTTTTGGGGGGGGGGGGGTTTTTTTTTGGAGGTGCGGTTTTTTTTTTTAGGGGGGTTGGTGGGGGGTGGGGCGGGGTGGGTTTTTTATGGGGTTTTTTTATTTTGGGTTGGGGGGGAGGTTTTTTTTTTTTTTTTTTTTTTTCTTTTTTTTTTGGGTTTTGGGTTTTTTGTGTGGGGGGTGGGCCCGGATTTTTTTTTTTTTTTTTTTGGTTTTTTTTTTGCTGGGGGGGGTGTGGCGGATGGGGGGGTTTTTTTTTTTTTTTTTTTTTTTGGTTGGAGGGGGGGGTGGGGGGGCGGGGTGGGGGGGGAGGGAGGGGGGGTTTTGGGGGAGGGGGGGTTTTTTTGTCGGTTTTTTTATGTTTTGGGCAGGGGGGTGGGCTGTTTTCGTTTTGGGGGGTGGGGGGGAGATAGGCAGCCTGGGGGCATTTTTTTTATTGTTTTTTTTTTTTTTTGGGGGGTGGGGGGGGGTGGGGGGGGGGGGGGGAGGGTTTTTTTTTTTTATTTTGGGATTGTGGGGGGGGTGGGGTGAGGGGTTGGGGAGGGGTGGTTTTTTTTTGGGGTGGGGGAAGTGTGGGGGGGGGGGGGTGGCGGTGGGGGTTATTTTTCTTATTTTTATTGAGGGGGTGGTTGGGGTTGGGGGTGGGGGGGGAGGGGTGGAGGGGGTTTTTTGGGGTTATTTTATTTTTTTGGGGGGGGGGGCGGGGTTTTTTTTTTTTTTTTGTTTTTTGTCTTTGTTTGGGTTTTTTTGGGGGGGGGGGGGTTGCGGGTAAAGGTTGTTTTTTTTTGTTTTTTTTTTTTTTTTTTTGTTTCTTTGTTTTTTTTTTTTGATTTTTTTTTTTTTTTTTTTTTTTTTTTTTTTTTGATTTTTTTTTTGTTTTTTTTTTTTAACAGGTTTTTTTTTTTTTGGGGGGGGTTTTTTTTTTTATTTTTTTTTTGGGGGGGGGTGGGGAGGGGTCTTGGTGTTTTTTTTGGGGATTTTTTTTTTTTTTTTTTTTTTTTTTTTTTTTTTTTTTTATTTGTTGGGGGAGGTTTTTTTTTTTGGGGGAGGGGGATTTTTTTTTGTTTTTTTTTTTTTTTTTTTATTTTTTTTGGTTATTTTGGGGGTTTTTTTTTTTTTTTTTTTTTTGGGGGTCGGATTGTTGGGGGGTTTTTTTTTTATTTTTTTTTTCTGGGGGTTTTTTTTTGTTTTTTTTTGGGTGAGGTGGGGGGGTTTTTTGTGGGGAACATTTTCTTTTGTTTTTTTTTTTTTTGGGGCTGGTTTTTTTTTTCTGGTTTCACTCCTAGACTTGGGTTTTATTTTTTTCGGGGTGTGGCGGGGGGTTTTTTTTTGTTGTAATTTTTTTTTTTTTTTTTTTTTCTGGGGGGGTTTTTTTTTTGTTTTTTTTTATTTTGGTGGGGGTTTTTTTTTTTTTTTTTTTTTTTTTATTTTTTATTTTTTTTTTTTTTTGGGGGTTTTTTTTTTTTTTTTTTTTTTTTTTTTTTGGGGGGAGGTGATTTTTTTTTTTTTTTTTTTTTTGGGGGGGGGGGGTTTTTTTTTTTTTTTTTTGGGGTTTTGGGGTTTTTTTTTTTTTTGTTTTTTTTTGGGGGGGGGGGGTGTGGTGTTTTTTGGTGTGTTTTTTTTTTGGGTGGGTGGTTTTTTTTTTTTATTATTTTGGGGGGTTGTTTTTTTTGATGCGAGGGGGTGGGTGTTGGGTGAGGTGGGGTTTTGTGTTGTAATAAAATGTTGTTTGTTTTTTTTTTTTTATTTTTATTTTTATTTTTTTAGGTTTAAAAAATTTATTCATATCTTATTTAATTTATTATGTTGTTCTTTAAAAAAAAAAAAAAAAAAAAATTCTTTTTTTTAAAAAAAAAAAAATAAATAAAAATAAAAAAAATTTTCTAAATTTTTTAAAAAAAAACTAAAAAAATTTAAAAAAAAAATTTTTAAAAAAATCTACTGTCTTTTTTTTTTTTTTGTAAAAAAATTAAAAAATAATTTAAAAATTTTTTTCAAAAATGAATATTTGAGTTTTTTTTTCTTTTTTTTTTTAAAAAAAAATTTTAAAAAAAAAATAAAAAAAAAATTTTTTTAAAAATATATTTTTTTATTTTTTTAAAAAAAAAAAAAAAATTTTTTTTTTTTTTTTTTTTTTTTTTTTTTATATTTTCTCCCTTCCCATATCTGGGGTGTATACCCCCGGAGATCGGTGTGTACACCCCGGAGTCTCCCCTCTGTAACAATGTATCGGGGTGACCCCGGAGATCGGTGTGTACACCCCGGAGTCTCCCCTCTGTAACAATGTATCGGGGTGACCCCGGAGATCGGTGTGTACACCCCGGAGTCTCCTCTCTGTAACAATGTATCGGGGTGACCCCGGAGATCGGTGTGTACACCCCGGAGTCTCCCCTCTGTAACAATGTATCGGGGTGACCCCGGAGATCGGTGTGTACACCCCGGAGTCTCCTCTCTGTAACAATGTATCGGGGTGACCCCGGAGATCGGTGTGTACACCCCGGAGTCTCCTCTCTGTAACAATGTATCGGGGTGACCCCGGAGATCGGTGTGTACACCCCGGAGTCTCCTCTCTGTAACAATGTATCAGGGTGATCCCCGGAGAGCGGTGTGTACACCCCGGAGTCTCCTCTCTGTAACAATGTATCGGGGTGACCCCGGAGATCGGTGTGTACACCCCGGAGTCTCCTCTCTGTAACAATGTATCAGGGTGATCCCCGGAGAGCGGTGTGTACACCCCGGAGTCTCCCCTCTGTAACAATGTATCGGGGTGACCCCAGAGATGGGTGTGTAGATGGGGTCTTTATGGGCGGGTCTATAGAAGGCCCCAGGCAGGTTGCGGTTATTCTGTGTTCAGCAGCTGAAATACATACATGGGAGCCAAAGGATTTGTCCATCCAGTACTGAGATTTGCACAGCTCTGTTGGGGGGGAGGGGACCAGATCTTTCTCTGCTGCAGCTTCACTTTGACTTGTAGTCCCACAATCCATCCCCCACCATGGGACCGGACTATCAGACAGGAGAGCCGGGCTGGTCTTCTGAATTCTGCTACAGCCGGGCCGCCTCCCCACCCCCATCCTGTGACTGAGAAGCAGCAGACTGATGAACCCCTCTGCTCTCTCCTCCAGTCAGCATGCTCTTTGTCTACAGTTGCATGCAGTATACGGGATTACCATACCCCTCTCCCCACACACTTTATTTTTTTTGCCCCGTGATGTCAGGTGGGGGAGGGGGGGTGGGTAGAGTCGGGCGGGATGGTGTGTGGGGTAAGCGGGCGTCGTGTTCCGATGTAAAGCAATGATTTGTTGTTCTGTCTGTCGATTGATTGAGTCTCAGTTTGGAGCCGATTGAAACCGAACAGAAAACGCTTTTTACTGCCATTTCCAGGAAGTCGGCGGTGGAAAATCTGTGGAGTTTTTTTTGGGTGGAGCCGAGAGATTTATAACCTCCAATCCAAAAACAAACCTTTTATTATATTGCAGATGATCAGTTCTTAGATGTGACGGCGGCATTCGTTTTTCTAGGCTTTTTTTTTTCTTTTTCTATTTTCATCTTGTGATCCTGCCAGTAAGTCTGTTATTCCAAAGTGCAAACTCTCCAGCAGAATGTATCAGTTTACAGGGATGAGACAAACCCATTTACCACTGACCACTGGCACTGGGGGTGCCTACAAGGATCTCGGGCAGGAAGTGACGGGAAAGTTTTAAAAAAATAAAAAGTTTGGCCTGTTTATGCCGAGTTTAATCGGCTTATATTTTGCCTTTTCTGGTGCCTCTTTTTTCCCCTCATTGACCTTTTTTTACATTTTAAAATAAAATATAAACACAATATAACATCTAAATAAACACAACACAATATAAATTTTAATAAACACAATATAAATTTTAATAAACACAATATAAATTTTAATAAACACGATATATAAAATAAACACGATATATAAAATAAACACGATATATAAAATAAACACGATATATAAAATAAACACGATATATAAAATAAACACGATATATAAAATAAACACAATATATAAAATAAACACAATATATAAAATAAACACAATATATAAAATAATATTGAAATAAACTCAATATATAAAATAATATTGAAATAAACACAATATAATATCGAAATAAACACAATATAATATCAAATTAACATATAGAATAACTAAAACAAATAAAATTTAAAATAGAAGTTTTTTTTTTTTAACTAAAACCTTTCTGTTTTCATTACATACTTTTTTTTTTTTTTTTTTATAGATCCAGTGATGTCATCTCTGGGTCTCTGCCCTTCTCTATGCAATGCAGGCAGGTCATAGCTGGTGGGAGGGGCCAGCCGGGGGGGTGGGGGGCTGTAAATGACCTCCTAAAAACATTGCAGCCCCGGCCTCAGTAATCCTCTATGGAGCCCTGATGCAAGCAGTGGGCTGGCTCTAGGGGAGGAGTTATGCAAATATCAAGATTCCTTGATGGGTGGGTGTCGGTATGGAGGAGTGGGGCGGTCCTAGGCAGGCTGTATTTGCATAGGTAACGCCCACATGTGATGCTGAGTCTCCACAATTGAAATACAATGCTATATAAATCCTGTATAATAATAGGGGGGGGGAGGCTTCTGAGGAAAGAACTAGATAATGCTGGACGTCCTCCAGCCAGGAAATGAGGTGGCCTCTATCTATATCAATTACTGCAGGTTCTAATGTACATTGTGAGAAGCTCACAGTGTGCGGTGAAATCAGAGGGAGCCAAGTTTTTCCAGAGAGGAGGAGCCGGTACAACCTGTGCAAGACTGGAGGGCGGGGGCGGATTAAATGCCGGTAGAACACGCCCACCCAGTGCTGATTGGGTGAGGGGGGTGCATGGAGAAGCTCCTTCATCGCTTCAAAGGCCGTCGCCACACCCCGAGATCTGTGGATTTCTCTGTCCTCCGGCACATTTCTGTCCTTTTAAGTTTTACATTTATTTACAATTCTTTTTGTTTTATGACGGAACATTCCGCCAAAGACACCGGGATATCGGTGCCGGCCGGGAGAGAACAACGCAAACTTCTCCTCCTGTGATATATATATATATAAAGTGTGTATGTGTGTGTGTATATAGCTGGCCATGTGGAAAAAAATAACTAGGAAGTGGGGGTGTCTGTCAGATAAGTCAGTTCTCTGACTCAGCTGTGTGTGTAGCTTGAGCTTCAGTTTAGTTATCCTGTAATCATGTGATGAGGAGGATGCTGGATGGTATATATACAGTGCCTTGAAAAAAGTATTCATACCCCTTGAAATTCCCTACATTTTCTCATGTTGCAACCAAAAAACATAATTGTATCTTATTGGGATTTTATCTGATGGACCAACACAAAGTGTCACCTAATTGTGAAGTGGAAGGAAAATGATACAAATATGTGAAAAGTGAGGGGGGGGGGGGGTTCTGTGGAGCGTGCAGTGGGAAAGGGGTGGGGTTGGTTGGTGGGTGGGGGGGGGGTGGTGGGTGGGTGAGTTCTGTGGTGCGCGATGTGTGGGAAGGGGGGGGGTTCTGTGGAGTGCGAGGTGTGGGGGGGGGGGGAGGTTCTGTGGAGCGTGAGGTGTGGGGAGGGGGGGGGGGGGGGTTCTGTGGAGCGCGAGGTGTGGGGAAGGGGGTTCTGTGGAGCGCGAGGTGTGGGGAAGGGGGGGTTCTGTGGAGCGCGAGGTGTGGGAAAGGGAAAGGGGGGGGGGTTCTGTGGAGCGCGAGGTGTGGGGAAGGGGGGGTTCTGTGGAGCACGAGGTGTGGGAAAGGGAAGGGGGGGGGGGGGGGTTCTGTGGAGCGCGAGGTGTGGGAAAGGGGGGGGGGGTTCTGTGGAGCGCGAGGTGTGGGGGGGGGTTCTGTGGAGCGCAAGGTGTGGGAAAGGGAAGGGGGGGGTTCTGTGGAGCGCAAGGTGTGGGAACAGGGAAGGGGGGGGGGGTTCTGTGGAGCGCGAGGTGTGGGGGGGGGTTCTGTGGAGCGCGAGGTGTGGGGAAGGGAAGGGAAGGGGGTTCTGTGGAGCGCGAGGTGTGGAAAGGGAAAGGGGGGGGGTTCTGTGGAGCGCGAGGTGTGGGAAAGGGAAGGGGGGGGGGTTCTGTTGAGCGCGAGGTGGGGGTGGGAAGGGAAGGGGGGGGGATGTGGAGCGCGAGGTGTGGGAAAGGGGGGGGGGGTTCTGTGGAGCGCGAGGTGTGGGAAAGGGGGGGGGGGTTCTGTGGAGCGCGAGGTGTGGGAAAGGGAAGGGGGTTCTGTGGAGCGCGAGGTGTGGGAAAGGGAAGGGGGGGGTTCTGTGGAGCGCGAGGTGTGGGGGGGGGGGGGGGGGGGGGTGTGGGGCGTGTGGGGGGGAGGGGGGGGGGGTGTGGGGGGAGGGGTGGGGGGGGGGGGGGGTTCTGTGGAGCGCGAGGTGTGGGGGGGGGGGGGGGGGGGGGGGGGGGGGTGGGGGGGCGGGGGGGGGGGGGGGGGGGGGGGGGTTGGGGGGGGGGTTGGGGGGGGGGGGGGTGGGGGGGGGGGGGGGGGGGGGGGGGGGGGGGGGGGGGGGTTGGGTGGGGGGGGGGGGGGGGGGGGGGGGGGGGGGGGGTGGGGGGGGGGGGGGGGGGGGGGGGGGGGGGGGGGGGGGGGGGGGGGGGGGGGGGGGGGGGGGGGGGGGGGGGGGGGGGGGGGGGGGGGGGGGGGGGGGGGGGGGGGGGGGGGGGGGGGGGGGGGGGTTGGGGTGGGGGGGGGGGGGGGGGGGGGGGGGGGGGGGGGGGGGGGGGGGGGGGGGGGGGGGGGGGGGGGGGGGGGGGGCGGGGGGGGGGGGGGGGCGGGCGGGGGGCTGGGGGGGGGGGGGGGGGGGGGGGGGGGGGGGGGGGGGGGGGGGGGGGGGGGGGGGGGGGGGGGGGGGGGGGGGGGGGGGGGGGGGGGGGGGGGGGGGGGGGGGGGGGGGGGGGGGGGGGGGGGGTGGGGGGCGGGGGGGGGGGGGGGGGGGGGGGGGGGGGGGGGGGGGGGGGGGGGGGGGGGGGGGGGGGGGGGGGGGGGGGGGGGGGGGGTGGGGTGGGGGGTTGTGGGGGGGAGGGGGGGGGGGGGGGGGGGGGGGGGGGGCGGGGGGGGGGGGGGGGGGGGGGGTGGGGGGGGGGGTGGGGGGGGGGGGGGGGGGGGGGGGCGGGGGGGGGGGGTGGGGGGGGGGGGGGGGGGGGGGGGGGGGGGGGGGGGGGTGGGGGGGGGGGGGTGTGGGGGGGGGGGGGGGGGGGGGGGGGGGGGGGGGGGGGGGGGGGGGGGGGGGGGGGGGGGGGGGGGTGGGGGGGGGTGGGGGGGGGGCGGTGGGCGCGGGTGGGGGGGGGTGGGGGGGGGGGGGGGGGGGGGGGGTGGGGGGGGGGAGGTGGGGGGGGGGGGCGGGGGGGGGGGGGGGGGGGGGGGGGGGTGGGGGGGGGGGGGGGGGGGGGGGGGGGGCGCGGGGGGTGGTGGGGGGGGGGGGGGGGGGGGGGGGGGTGGAGGGGGGGGTGGGGGGGGGGGGGGGTTTGGGGGGGGTGTGGGAAAGGGAAGGGGGGGGGGTTCTATGTGGAGCGCGAGGTGTGGGAAAGGGAAGGGGGGGGGTTCTGTGGAGCGCGAGGTGTGGGAAAGGGAAGGGGGGGGGTTCTGTGGAGCGCGAGGTGTGGGAAAGGGAAGGGGGGGGGTTCTGTGGAGCGCGAGGGTGTGAGGGAGGAAAGGGGGGGGGGGGGGGTTTGTGGAGCGCGAGGTGTGGGAAAGGGAAGGGGGTTCTGTGGAGCGCGAGGTGTGAACGGAAGGGGGGGGGGGTTCTGTAGGAGCGCGAGGTGTGGGGGAAAGGGATTAAAGGGGGGGGGGGTTCTGTGGGAGCGCGAGGTGTGGGAAGGGAAGGGGGGGGGGTTTGTGGGGCGCGAGGTGTGGGAAGGGGGGGGGGGGGGGTTCTGTGGAGCGCGAGGTGTGGGAAAGGGAAGGGGGGGGGGGTTCTGTGGAGCGCGAGGTGTGGGGATGGGGAAGGGGGGGGGGGTTCTGGGAGGCGAGGTGTGGGAAAGGGAAGGGGGGGGGGTTCTGTGGAGCGCGAGGGGTGGGAAAGGGAAGGGGGGGGGGGGGTTCTGTGGAGCGCGAGAGGTGTGGGAAAGGGAAGGGGGTTCTGTGGAGCGCGAGGTGTGGGAAAGGGGGGGGGTTCTGTGGAGCGCGAGGTGTGGGAAAGGGAAGGGGGGGTTCTGTGGAGCGCGAGGTGTGGGAAAGGGAAGGGGGGGGGGGTTCTGTGGAGCGCGAGGTGTGGAAAGGGGGGGGGGGGGGGGGGGTTCTGTGGAGCGCGAGGTGTGGGAAAGGGGGGGGGGGGGGGGTTCTGTGGAGCGCGAGGTGTGGGAAAGGGAAGGGGGGGGGGTTCTGTGGAGCGCGAGGTGTGGGAAAGGGAAGGGGGGGGGGGTTCTGTGGAGCGCGAGGTGTGGGAAAGGGACGGGGGGGGGGGTTCTGTGGAGCGCGAGGTGTGGGAAGGGAAGGGGGGTTCTGTGGTGCGGAGGTGTGGGATGGGGGTTCGTGGAGCGCACGTGTGTGGGAAAGGGAAGGGGGGGTTTCTGGGTTGCGAGGTTGTGTGGGGATGGCGGGTTCCTGTGGTGCGCGAGGTGTGGGGAAAGGGAAGGGGGGGTTTGTGGAAGCGCGAGGGGTGGGGAAAGGGAAGGGGGTGGGGGTTCTGTCGGAGCGCGAGGTGTGGGGAAAGGGAAGGGGGTTCTGTGGAGCGCGAGGTGTGGGGAAAGGGAAGGGGGAGGGGGGTTCTGTGCAGGAGCGCGAAGGTGTGGGGAGGGAATGGGGGGGGGGTTCCTGTTGAGCGAGAGGTGTGGGAAATGGGAAGGGGGGGGGGTTCTGTGGAGCGCGGAGGCGGACTTGTGGAAGGGGAAGGGGGGGGTTTGTGCGAGCGCGGAGGGTGGTGGGAAAGGGGAGGGGGGGGGCTGGGTTCTGTGCGGAAAGGCGCGAGGGGGGGGGTTGGGTTTGTGGAGGCGGGGGGGGGTGGGTGGGAAAGGGAAGGGGGAGGTTCTGTGGACTGCGGTGGTTTTGGTTGCAGTCGTCGGTCATTAGTTGGTGATGGTGAGGCGGGGTCTCTATGTAGGATGAGATGAGGGGGCGGAGTCTCCATGATTTGATATTACACAATATTGTTGGCAAACAGAAAACCACAAGCAGCTTCCTCCTTCCTGGATGAGGTGCAGCTCGCCTGAGAGCTTCGCCACACACTGCAGAGCATTGCCTCTTCCCACCTTCACAGCACACTGCAGAGCATTACCTCTTCCCACCTTCACAGCACACTGCAGAGCATTGCCTCTTCCCACCTTCACCGCACACTGCAGCAGAGCATTGCCTCTTCCCACCTTCACTGCACACTGCAGAGCATTACCTCTTCCTGCCTTCGCCGCACACTGCAGAGCATTACCTCTTCCTGCCTTCGCCGCACACTGCAGAGCATTACCTCTTCCTGCCTTCGCCGCACACTGCAGAGCATTACCTCTTCCTGCCTTCACGGCACACTGCAGAGCATTACCTCTTCCCACCTTCACCGCACACTGCAGAGGATTGCACCTTCACAGCACACTGCAGAGCATTGCCTCTTCCAACCTTCACCGCACACTGCAGAGCATTACCTCCTTTCCACCTTCACAGCACACTGCAGAGCATTACCCCTTCACCGCACACTGCAGAGCATTACCTCTTCCCGCCTTTACCGCACACTGTAGAGCATTGCCTCTTCACCTTCACCGCACACTGCAGAGCATTACCTCTTCCCACCTTCACGGCACACTGCAGAGCATTGCCTCTTCCCACCTTCACGGCACACTGCAGAGCATTGCCTCTTCCCACCTTCACGGCACACTGCAGAGCATTGCCTCTTCCCACCTTCACGGCACACTGCTGCAGAGCATTGCCTCTTCCCACCTTCACGGCACACTGCTGCAGAGCATTACCTCTTCCCACCTTCACAGCACACTGCTGCAGAGCATTACCTCTTCCCACCTTCACAGCACACTGCTGCAGAGCATTGCCTCTTCCCGCCTTCACTGCAGAGCATTGCCTCTTCCCGCCTTCACTGTAGAGCATTGCCTCTTCCCGCCTTCACTGCAGAGCATTGCCTCTTCCCGCCTTCACTGCAGAGCATTGCCTCTTCCCGCCTTCACTGCAGAGCATTGCCTCTTCCCGCCTTCACTGCAGAGCATTGCCTCTTCCCGCCTTCACCGCACACTGCAGAGCATTGCCTCTTTCCACCTGTTCAGATCAATCCGCTCCACACGTGTGGATGGCACTAATCTTCCCTTTCCCTGATTTGGCTGACACACTGCAGAGCTTATTGTTGGTTTGCAGCTTCCTGTGTCACCCGCCTGCTGATTCACATTAATGGGCGTTGTGACTTGTGTCTGCGCGGGTCTGTGGGCAGAGGCTCATCAGAATCTGGAATGGTATGGGGTACAATGTATCTTCTCATTCACTCCAAAAAAAAAAAAAGCTTTGTAGTGTAAATAGAAATGTCAATCGCGATGTCTTCCTCCACCGCCGGCTCACTATGGGGGCGTGGCCATCAGGTGATGTCACCTGGAGACCCCACCGCCTTGTGACGTCATGGGGGGATCCCACGCCTTTTTTTATTTTGGCGTTTGGTTCCCCCTCAAGATCCATACCAGCCCCAAAGGGCCTGGTATGGATTTGGAGGGGGGGGGGGACGTAATTTTTTGGGGGGATTTTACATTGCATACACTTGATCTCCTCAGAGCTTATCACAAGTCAGGTCAGTTAAGAGAAGTAATGGGGGTTATTGCAGATTCATACTTGGGTGGGTGCAGCATCTCTGCGTGGCTAACCGAGCGATCGAAGATCGCCGATGGCTCGGCTCCCCGAGCAGAGAGCTGCTGCCTGTCGATCGGCAGCTCTTCTGGTCTGCTCCCCCTCGCTCGTTGGAGTGGAGGGGAGCTCCTCGCTGAGAGGCTGAGACGGCCATCACAGTCCAGGCACCTGGCGGATCCAGGCTTCCGTTTTCGGGGGTGACGCGGAGCCTGCACTGATTCCTGTGACGTCACCAGAGAGCGGACTTTAGTCCCTAATGAGCCAATCCTTAGTTTTAGGACTTCAGTCCTCTCTCTGCTAAAAACGTGTCACAGGAGGGTCAAACCGAGTGCACTTCTCTTTTCCATAGGAGAAGCCCAGACAAAAGAGCTCAGGCTGGACTTCTCCTTTTTAAGATGATCCAACTCTTGGCTGCGACTTCCATCCAAATCTAATGGCTGAAATCACGCCCCAAGTCTGACCAAAGTAGTGCAGGGAGCATTTTCAAAGTCGGACCGCCACAAGTCAGACTAGTTGAGGAACCATTGTAGGGGGCAGCCGCCATTTGTAGGGGGCAGCCGCCATTTGTAGGGGGCAGCCGCCATTTGTAGGGGGCAGCCGCCATTTGTAGGGGGCAGCCGCCATTTGTAGGGGGCAGCCGCCATTTGTAGGGGGCAGCCGCCATTGGTAGGGGGCAGCCGCCATTGGTAGGGGGCAGCCGCCATTGGTAGGGGGAACCATTGCGTTTGGGATGTCATGTGACTTGTGCTCTCAAAGTCGGAGCGAATGTCGGACCTGTGTGAACCGGCCCCAATGAGCCGATTTCCAGGATGTCACATGATCAGAATCAAATCTGTTGGGAGTCCCCCCCCCCCCCCCCCCCTGTACTATTTTTAACTTTATTATTTATAATGAGAAATCCATTGTTGCAGATCTCTATACTGATCGGCTCTAAGCTTCCCCTGAAATGTGGAAATTGACCACTCCCACAGTAAGCTCTGCCCATGCCAATTTAAACACTGCTCTCCATGGCCAATCATTTCTCTTGATGGGTGAAGTGGGTGGGGCTTCTTTTAGTGCCAAGGTCAGTGAGGCTTTTCTTAGTGCCAAGGTTGGGTGGGGCTTTTTTTTTTTTAGATTTTAATTAAAAATAATAAAGTTAAAATAGTACAGGGGGGGAACACCGAACAGATTGGCTTCTGATCATGTGACATCCTGGGATCGGCTCATTGGGGCCGGTTCACACGGGTCCGACATTCGCTCCGACTTTGGGAGCACAAGACGCACGACATCCCAAACTCAATGGTTCCCCAACTAGTCTGACTTGTGTCGGTCCGACTTTGAAACTGCTCCCTGCACTACTTTGGTCCAACTTGGGCAGCGATTTCAGCCATTAGATTTGGATGGAAGTCGGATCATCTTAAAGGAGAAGTCCGGCCTGACCTCTTCTGTCTGGGCTTCTCCTATGGAGGAGAGAAGTGAACTTGGTTTTGCACTCCTGTGACACGTTTTAAGCAGAGAACGGACTAAAGTGGTGGGTGGGGCTTTTTTTGTTGGCGCCGAGGTGGGTACAATTTGGTACAAGAGAAAATGGGGGGGGGGGGGGGGGCTTGTTGGCGCTTACAATCTCTAGGAGGGTCGATTTTATACAAAGGGTAATGGCTGTGGGGCATGAGCTGATGGAGAAAGTAAATGTATTAGTGCTGCGGTGGGTGGGGGGCTTTTCTTGGCGCTGGGGTGGGGGGGGTATTTTCTCGGCGCTGAGGTGGGTGGGGGGGCCTTTTCTCGGCGCTGAGGTGGGTGGGGGGGCCTTTTCTCGGCGCTGAGGTGGGTGGGGGGGCCTTTTCTCGGCGCTGAGGTGGGTGGGGGGGGTTTTCTCTGCGCTGAGGTGGGGGGGGGGGGCTTTTCTCGGCGCTGAGGTGGGCGGGGGGGGCTTTTCTCGGCGCTGAGGTGGGGGGGGGGGGGGGGGGGGGGGGGGGCTTTTCTCGGCGCTTAGGTGGGCGGGGGGGGGCTTTTCTCGGCGCTTAGGTGGGCGGGGGGGGGCTTTTCTCGGCGCTGAGGTGGGCGGGGGGGGGCTTTTCTCGGCGCTGATGTGGGCGGGGGGGGCTTTTCTCGGCGCTGCGGTGGGCGGGGGGGGCTTTTCTCGGCGCTGCGGTGGGCGGGGGGGGGCTTTTCTCGGCGCTGAGGTGGGTTGGGGGGGCTCTTTTCTCGGCGCTGAGGTGGGTGGGGGGGGCTTTTCTCGGCGCTGCGGTGGGCGGGGGGGGCTTTTCTCGGCGCTGCGGTGGGCGGGGGGGGGGGGGGGGGGGGCTTTTCTCGGCGCTGAGGTGGGTTGGGGGGGCTCTTTTCTCGGCGCTGAGGTGGGTGGGGGGGGGGCTTTTCTCGGCGCTGAGGTGGGTGGGTTTTCTCGGCGCTGAGGTGGGTGGGTTTTCTCGGCGCTGAGGTGGGTGGGTTTTCTCGGCGCTGAGGTGGGTGGGTTTTCTCGGCGCTGAGGTGGGTGGGTTTTCTCGACGCTGAGGTGGGTGGGGGGTTTATTTTCTCTGCGCTGAGGTGGGGGGAGGGGGCTTTTCTCGGCGCTGAGGTGGGCGGGGGGGCTTTTCTCAGCGCTGAGGTGGGCGGGGGGGGGGCTTTTCTCGGCGCTGAGGTGGGCGGGGGGGGGGGGGCTTTTCTCGGCGCTGAGGTGGGCGGGGGGGCTTTTCTCGGCGCTGAGGTGGGCGGGGGGGGGCTTTTCACGGCGCTGAGGTGGGTGGGGGCCATTTATTTGGGGCTGAGGGGCTTTTCTTGGGGCTGGGGTGGGTGGGGGGCCTTTTTCTTTGGGGCTGGGGTGGGGGGGGGGGGCTTCTCTTGGCGCTGAGGTGGTTCTGTAGTTCTAATCTGCCCGACACGCGGTTCCCGATCTTCTCAGTCTGTGTCCGGGTGATAGAAGAACAAGGATCCTATGAATGGTGTCGTCGTTGCCGGGGGTTCCGTCAGATTGGTAGAATTGCATTGGGATTGTTGCATTGATGATTATGATACAAGTAGCACAGGGCGGAGTCCCCCTTTAAGCGGCGGCCATTGTTTTATACATTGTTGTGACACGCAGACCCCCCGGGGTGGATTTGGTGTAATCCCCCGGCTCTTGTAGCCCCTGGGAGTGCCGAATGTGCATTTCAAGCTCCGAGCATTCCGACACATTAGTAGTTTTACATGTGTTGTAACCCGAGAGCCCCCCACCCCCCCCTGATACTCCGGCTTTAAATAGAATGTGCGCCCGGCCACTAAGCTGACACTCTCTCTGGAAGCCGGCAGATTGCTGTGTGTTCTGTGTTCACTTCAGTGCGATTTGTTCAATGGATGGAAATCCGGCCAGCAAAGTTACACAGAATTGTTTACTATATTGTCCTTTCTGGAGTCATTCTCAGTCTGCAGCTTCAGTCAGTGGACTCAATGACACCAGTGATAGGGCGCCATTGCTCCCGCTGTCGCCAGTGATGGTGGGGCGCGCCGTTGCTCCCGCTGTCGCCAGTGATGGGGGGGGGCGCGCCATTGCTCCCGCTGTCGCCAGTGATGGGGGGGGGGGCGCGCCATTGCTCCCGCTGTCGCCAGTGATGGGGGGGGGGGGGCGCGCCATTGCTCCCGCTGTCGCCAGTGATGGGGGGGGGGGGGGCGCGCCATTGCTGTCGCCAGTGATGGGGGGGCGCGCCATTGCTCCCGCTGTCGCCAGTGATGGGGGGGGGGGGCGCGCCATTGCTCCCGCTGTCGCCAGTGATGGTGGGGCGTGCCATTGCTGTCGCCAGTGATGGTGGGGGGGGGGCACCATTGCTCCTGCTGTCACCAGTGATGGGGGCTGCCACTGTCACCAGTGATGGGGGGGCCGCCATTGCTCCCACTGTCACCAGTGATGGGGGGCCGCCATTGCTCCCACTGTCACCAGTGATGGGGGGCCGCCATTGCTCCCACTGTCACCAGTGATGGGGGGCCGCCATTGCTCCCACTGTCGCCAGTGATGGGAGGGGGGCGCCATTGCGCCACACTGTCGCCAGTAATGGGGGATGCCATTGCTCCCGCTGTCGCCAGTGATGGGGGGCGTGCCATTGCTCCCGCTGTCGCCAGTGATGGGGGGGCGTGCCATTGCTGTCGCCAGTGATGGGGGGGGGGGGGCACCATTGCTCCCGCTGTCACCAGTGATGGGGGCTGCCACTGTCACCAGTGATGTGGGGGGCGCCATTGCTCCCACTGTCACCAGTGATGGGGGCCGCCATTGCTCCCACTGTCATCTGTGATGGAAGGGGGGCGCCATTGCGCCACACTGTCATCTGTGATGGGAGGGGGGGGGCGCCATTGCGCCACACTGTCGCCAGTAATGGGGGGGGGGCCGCCATTGCTCCCACTGTCAACAGTGATTGCTCACATCAGTGTGTTTTTACCACCCTCACAACCATGTGCCTAAATTTATCCTAACTGGCAGTTGTGCACCACATCTTCGGGAGAGGAGCAGTGCATGCTGGGAAGTGATTTGGTTGTATGGGGTCGGGGAGTCTCGCTGCTGCAGTTACCATTTAGTAGGAATGTTTAGTTGCACACCTGGAGCAGCCGTATAGCCTGAAGCAGCAGAGAGAGGTGTGCCCTCCCCCCACCACACGCGTGCGTCTGCCTGCGGATCTCCGGATCTTCTCCCCTGCACACTCCGATCCTCATTCCTTCTGCATTCTCCTGCATGTCGAGTCCTGTCCACCTCCCGGGTCAGCATTCAAGTATTCCCGAAGCCAAGTTTTTGGTTATGGATCGTATATAGAGGGCTTATAACCTCTGGTGTGTTTTTGTTATATATATTATTATTTTTATTTTTTTGCAATGCCCCTTCGCTTCGCTTCGCTTCACTTCCTGTCCTGAAGATGCAACAGGAAGTGAGAAGAATTCCCCGTTTAGTCGTCATGCACACAACTGTATGAAAATACTTCACTCTGCGCTCTTATCTAGAGTAAGCAATGCTGATTTTGGTGCAAAGTCTCTGACCGTGTCCTGTATCATGTCTGCAGTCTCTGACCGTGTCCTGTAGCGTGTCTGCAGTCTCTGACCGCGTCCTGTAGCGTGTCTGCAGTCTCTGACCGTCGTCCTGTAGCGTGTCTGCAGTCTCTGACCGCGTCCTGTAGCGTGTCTGCAGTCTCTGACCGTCGTCCTGTATCGCGTCTGCAGTCTCTGACTGGTGTCCTGTATCGCGTCTGCAGTCTCTGACTGGTGTCCTGTATCGCGTCTGCAGTCTCTGACCGGTCTCCTGTATCGCGTCTGCAGTCTCTGACTGGTGTCCTGTATCGCGTCTGCAGTCTCTGACCGTGTCTTGTATCGCGTCTGCAGTCTCTGACAGGTGTCCTGTATCGCGTCTGCAGTCTCTGACCGGTGTCCTGTATCGCGTCTGCAGTCTCTGACCGGTGTCCTGTATCGCGTCTGCAGTCTCTGACCGTCGCCCTGTATCGCGTCTGCAGTCTCTGACCGGTGTCCTGTATCGCGTCTGCAGTCTCTGACCGGTGTCCTGCATTGCGTCTGCAGTCTCTGACCGGTGTCCTGCATTGCGTCTGCAGTCTCTGACCGGTGTCCTGTATCGCGTCTGCAGTCTCTGACCGGTGTCCTGTATCGCGTCTGCAGTCTCTGACCGGTGTCCTGTATCGCGTCTGCAGTCTCTGACCGGTGTCCTGTATCGCGTCTGCAGTCTCTGACCGGTGTCCTGTATCGCGTCTGCAGTCTCTGACCGGTGTCCTGTATCGCGTCTGCAGTCTCTGACCGTCGTCCTGTTGCTGCCTCACACTGAACATTCACTGTATTTTCTATGTGAAGTGTTGGCACTCGGGGAGGAGTGATCGTGTCTGAGAGACGGTGAACGTCTCGCTGTTTGTGTGCAGCTGAGCGTAACATTGGACAGCCGCCTCTGCCCACCATATGGATATATTATGTAAAGAGAAGAATCTCGCACCATCTGTATTCCTCTTATTGATTCATTTTTACCGACATGTGAAAGTTATCAGCCAAATATCAACGTGTGCCGAGAAACCACCTTCCATCGTACGGTATGGAGCGATCTGTGTACCGGGCGGCCATATTGGCTCATTACATATGCCGGGTCTGCTTTCCGCTTAGGAGTGCCGTGCCCACCGCTTCACCGTGTGTGTTTTTTATGGGGTTTTTGATGCTTCAGTGAAGCTTTAATGAAGTTTGGCAAATGCCCTGTGAGTGTGTTTTTGGTTTTTAAATTTGGTTTTTAAACTCAGCAGATCCCCAGCTCGGTAGTAACCCCCAGCTCTGCTGATCAATTTTTGGAGTCACTTGGAAGAAAGTGACATGGGGGGGGGGGGGGGCATTTTTGAAGAAAACGCAATGTGTGACCAGCACTGTAAGGTCACAATTTTATTTAGTGATTCGATTGGCACTCAAAGCGCTTTAAAAAAGCCTCCAATGCCACATTCTGAAGCGAAGTGTAAAGGAGGCCTTACAGCGTCACTTCTTGCAGTAGCTGTCCTATCGCTGCCGCTCGGACTGGGGAGGAGTGAGTGCTGCCGTCATTTGCTGGCAGAGTTGTCCTGAATCCCCGGGACTGAGCAGGCCCCTCCCCATATGAGGACCCTGTGCCTGTCCCCCCCCCCCCTTATACAGGGGACCCTGTGCCTGTCCCCCCCCCTTATACAGGGGACCCTGTGCCTGTCCCCCCCCCCTTATACAGGGGACCCTGTGCCTGTCCCCCCCCCCTTATACAGGGGACCCTGTGCCTGTCCCCCCCCCCTTATACAGGGGACCCTGTGCCTGTCCCCCCCCCTTATACAGGGGACCCTGTGCCTGTCCCCCCCCTTATACAGGGGACCCTGTGCCTGTCCCCCCCCCTTATACAGGGGACCCTGTGCCTGTCCCCCCCCCCCTTATACAGGGGGACCCTGTGCCTGTCCCCCCCCCCTTATACAGGGGACCCTGTGCCTGTCCCCCCCCCCCTTATACAGGGGACCCTGTGCCTGTCCCCCCCCCCCTTATACAGGGGACCCTGTGCCTGTCCGTCCCCCCCCCCTTATACAGGGGACCCTGTGCCTGTCCGTCCCCCCCCTTATACAGGGGACCCTGTGCCTGTCCGTCCCCCCCCCCTTATACAGGGGACCCTGTGCCTGTCCGTCCCCCCCCCCCCCTTATACAGGGGACCCTGTGCCTGTCCGTCCGTCCCCCCCCCCCCTATACAGGGGACCCTGTGCCTGTCCGTCCCCCCCCCTTATACAGGGGAGCCTGTGCCTGTCCGTCCCCCCCCCTTATACAGGGGACCCTGTGCCTGTCCCCCCCCCCCCCCTCTTATACAGGGGACCCTGTGCCTGTCCCCCCCCCCTCTTATACAGGGGACCCTGTGCCTGTCCCCCCCTCTTATACAGGGGACCCTGTGCCTGTCCCCCCCCTCTTATACAGGGGACCCTGTGCCTGCCCCCCCCCTTATACAGGGGACCCTGTGCCTGTCCCCCCCCTCTTATACAGGGGACCCTGTGCCTGTCCCCCCCCCCTTATACGGGGGACCCTGACCAGGGAGGTGATGGATTGTAGAACAAGTGTTGGGGTTGTTTGCTCAGGTTGCGGGTCGGCAGCATAATGGGACTATTTGTGTCTTGGCGCTGTCCAGTTTTCCCTTTCTACGATGACATCACACCTGTCC
This sequence comes from Lithobates sylvaticus, assembly GCA_028564925.1. Classification (NCBI taxonomy): domain Eukaryota; kingdom Metazoa; phylum Chordata; class Amphibia; order Anura; family Ranidae; genus Lithobates; species Lithobates sylvaticus. The sequence goes on from CM053035.1 coordinate 6,164,494, forward strand.
GCTCCGCATGGAGTGCAGCTAAATTTATGACGCCACACGTGCCAAGAAGGGGGGTGTGGAGCATTGGGCTGTAATGGGATTACCACCTACCCCCCCCCCCCTCTGGTTTTCTCATTTACTGACTCTCTCCATCCTCCTTACTTCACCCACCCCCCCCCCCCCACGGGGTCAATCACATTTCCTTTACTTGCATCAAATGTGTTTGTGGGGGGGTTTTTATTTACTTTTTTTTTATTATTTTCTAAAAAACAATTGAACACAACTTTCAGATGGGTTTTTTTTTTTTTTTATTTGTTTAGCTTTGTTTTCTTTGCATTTCATATATTTTTCTGTTTTTTGTTTTGTGTTTTTTTTTCCCTGGAGCATCCTTGCTGAATGTCTGCAGACTAAACCTTATGACGTTCCTCACTTCTTCATCCTATTATACATGACACACAACTGAGGTTTCGCTAGTAGAGAGGATGTTGTCTTAGGCCCCTTTCACACCGGGGCGTTTTTCAGGCGGTACAGCGCTAAAAATAGCGCCTGTTCACCGCCTGAAAAAATCCGGCCCCTTTCACTCCAGTGTGAAAGCCGGCGGGGCTTTCACACTGGAGCGGTGCGCTAGCAGGACGGTCAAAAAAGTCCTGCTAGCAGCATCTTTGGAGCGGTATAGGAGCCGTGTGTTCACCGCTCCTATAGCGATCCTTCCCATTGATTAGAATGGGACACAGCGGCAATACCGCCGCAAAGCGCCGTTGCCGCAAAGCGCCGTTGCCGCGGCGCTCTGCGGGGGGTAAAACCGCACCGCGAGTGGCCGAATACCGCTGCAAAAACGACGGTAAAGCAGCGCTTTACCGTCACCGTGGCTCCCCGCCCCAGTGTGAAAGGGGCCTTAGGGTGCTTTCACACTGAGGCGTCGGCGGTAAAGCGCTGCTGACAGCCGCGGGAGCCAATCAGGTGAGAGAGGGGCCTGGGCCAGGCTTTGTGTCTGAAAGGATACACGGAGCTCTGACTCGGGTGCCCCTATAGAAAGATGCAGGCTAAGGGGGCACTCAATAGGATGGGGGGGGGGGCAGATGTGGGGTCTTGGCAGCTATTGGGGGCTCGTTCATACTGCGACTATAGTTCTGGGGTTCCTTTCCTTAGAATTTGGGTTGTACCGTGGTGGATGCCCAAACTGCGGCCCTCCAAAACTACAAGTCCCATGAGGCCTTGCAAGGCTGACGGTTACAAGCATGACCCCCACAGGCAGAGGCATGATGGGACTTGTAGTTCCAGCTGGAGGGCCGCCGATTGAGCACCAAGCTCTGTAGGCGTCTGAAGTCTCCCCCCCATGTAGGTTGTGTGGATTTCTCTTATAACCATTGCTGGCAGCTGATTGGTGGGTATAGGCAGCACAGACAGTCCTCAGTGCAGACGCTGCGATATATATAAGGCCTGGGGACAGAAGTGTCTCTAGCAAGGCCTTGGTTTCCTTCTCCTCCGGACTCCACATTCCGCGAATGTCTCGGCTCTCGCCTTTCACTTCTGACCAATGACGGGGGGGAGACTCAACCTGAGAACCTGCCTGCCTGTGGCATCCTTTGCGTCAGCGCATTCCACCATGAACCGTTCCCAGTGACCGGCCAGCGATTCCTGGGGGCTCTCTGCTCTTCTCTGCAACACTCCAAACAGTCCCTGAAAGCAGCCAATCCGATTCCAACCCTTGTGCCTAAGGCGGGTTCAAGCAGGAAAAAAAGGAGAAGATGATTGGTAGCTAGAGGGGAAAATTTAAAGCAAAGTGGGCGGATACAACATCGGATCCAGTTATGTGTTTGGTACAAAAGAAATTGTTTTTGGTTGGTTTGCTGATCGCACGCAAGGCGGAGCCCGTTTGTTTCAATGAACGGACATATGCGCAAGAAACATGGAAAAAGAAGTCCCCCGACTGGTTTCCAAAAACTTGCTGCGCTGAGTTGCGCGGTGCTGCTGCAGCGGCTGGTATTTGCTGCATGCAAAGTCATGCGTGTTTTCTGGTGTGTGGCAGTGCCGTCGGTAATGGTGCCGCCACGCAAAAGGGCATTCCCAACATGCGGAGATGTGAACCGAGTCTAAAGACCTGTTGAACTCTCAGTTGGGAAGCTGAGATGATGACTTTGCCGGGAGGCCGTACATAGACGTCTTGCCGCGAACGTTGAGTCCCTTCGGATGCAGCTAATCACAGATTGGGCTAAAGGGCCAATCGCAGCGGCCCGTTACCACGTGATCAGCTGTGTCCAATGACGGCTGATCACGATGTAAACACAAGCTGGTTACCTGCATTTTTTTTCCTCACACTGACAGCATGAAGCCCCATCAGTGCCGCTTCGTGGGTTGCGCGCCTCGTATGTTGTGCGCCTGGTGGTTTGCGCGCACATTGGTGCCGCCTGGTGGGTTGCGCGCACATTGGTGCCGCCTGGTGGGTTGCGCGCACATTGGTGCCGCCTGGTGGGTTGCGCGCACATTGGTGCCGCCTCGTGGGTTGCGCGCCTCGTATGTTGTGCGCCTGGGTGGGTTGCGCGCGCGCACATTGGTGCCGCCTCGTGGGTTGCGCGCCTCGTATGTTGTGCGCCTGGTGGGTTGCGCGCACATCGGTGCCGCCTCGTGTGGGGGGGGGGCGCGCGCGCACATTGGTGCCGCCTCGTGTGGGGGGGGCGCGCACGCACATTGGTGCCGCCTCGTGTGGGGGGGGCGCGCGCACATTGGTGCCGCCTCGTGTGGGGGGGGGGCGCGCACATTGGTGCCGCCTCGTGTGGGGGGGGGGGGGGCGCGCACATTGGTGCCGCCTGGTGGGGGGCGCGCACATTGGTGCCGCCTGGTGGGGGCGCGCACATTGGTGCCGCCTGGTGGGGGCGCGCACATTGGTGCCGCCTGGTGGGGGCGCGCACATTGGTGCCGCCTGGTGGGGGCGCGCACATTGGTGCCGCCTGGGGGGGGGCGCGCACATTGGTGCCGCCTGGTGGGGGGCGCGCACATTGGTGCCGCCTGGTGGGGGGCGCGCACATTGGTGCCGCCTGGTGGGGGCGCGCACATTGGTGCCGCCTGGTGGGGGGCGCGCACATTGGTGCCGCCTGGTGGGGGGCGCGCACATTGGTGCCGCCTGGTGGGGTGCGCGCACATTGGTGCCGCCTGGTGGGGGGCGCGCACATTGGTGCCGCCTGGTGGGGGGCGCGCACATTGGTGCCGCCTGGTGGGGGGCGCGCACATTGGTGCCGCCTGGTGGGGGGCGCGCACATTGGTGCCGCCTGGTGGGGGGCGCGCACATCGGTGAAGGAAAAAAAATTACCTTGTTTTAAAAAAAATATGAAATGCCTTCCCATTTGTTGGTTTCTGAGTATTGAGCTCAGGCCAATCAATGTCACATGGTGAGAGGCAATGACATCATCCACACTGTGACATCAGAGCTTTCTCCATGAACTGCAGCATGTAGAAGATGAGGATGCATGGATGGGCGATCATAACTTGCTGGGGCAGCGGCTCTGATTTGGTGACAGGGTTACCTTATCGATGAAGGATGTCAGAGCGCCGTGTGTAACGTACGGCATTCATAGTGCCAAAGTTCCCCAAAATATACCGTATACTGGAGTTACACAAGAGGTGTTTTTTTTTTTTTTTTGCTGTAGAAATGTTTCCGGAATGCAGTGAGGAAGTTGTTGGTCTTGTAGAGATTAGGGTGGCATTTCCGTTCATCCCAAACATGAGAGATATGAAGTGTTCAAAGACGGGTCAGTGACACCGATGATAGGCGCACATCTTCAAGTATTGTCCACACACTTTACATAGCTGAAGACCCCGATGTCCCCACTTGTTACATTTTATGTAGATGAAGACCCCAATGTCCTCACTTGTTACATTTTATGTAGCTGAAGACCCCAATGTCCTCACTTGTTACATTTTATGTAGCTGAAGACCCCAATGTCCCCACTTGTTAGATTTTATGTAGCTGAAGACCCCAATGTCCTCACTTGTTACATTTTATGTAGCTGAAGACCCCAATGTCCTCACTTGTTACATTTTATGTAGATGAAGACCCCAATGTCCCCACTTGTTACATTTTATGTAGATGCAGACTAGGGTTCCACCGATACCAAGCATTTGCACATGTATCGATACTCGTGCAAATGCTCCGATGCTTAATCCGATACCTGTTGTATCGGGCCAGGCATCCTCAGTGTAGCAGGGGGGGGGGGGCGGGGCAGCCTCACAGGTGATCGGTGTGGGCAGGTAAAAGGACTGATTCCCCCCCCCCCTGCATAGCTTTCAATAAAGCTGACTGTCCCCTGTGTGTTCCTTCAGGTCCTCCTCTATCTTCCAGTGTCCTCCTCCGGGTCCCCCTCTGTGCTCCCTGGTCCTCCCTCCCAGATCTGTCGGGATGGAGAGTGGAGGAAGGAGCTGGTAAATCTGTAATTGTTAGGCTCCTTTTTCCGAATGCACAGAGCCAGTTATCATTGGCTGTCCATTCATAACTGAGCATTGTAAACTGCCCATTCATCTTCAGTGCAGCTGAGGCTGCAGAGAGACACTGGGGAATTTCTGTCCTCAGTCCCTTTCTCAAAGGGGGATGTCGGGGGTCTGTTTAGACCCGTGATCTCTCACCAAAGCCTCACCAGAGCCCATCAGTGCTGCATATTGGTGCCACTGTCGCACCACATAAAAAAATAAAAAATAAATAAAAATCGGTATCGGCGAGTACTTGTGCTCAGGCTTTAAAAAGTGGTATCGGTGCAACCCTAATGAAGGTCCCAATGTCGTCACGTGTTGCATATTATGTAGCCGAAGGCCCCAGTGTCGGCGCAGCCGAAGGCCCCAGTGTCGGCGCAGCCGAAGGCCCCAGTGTCGGCGCAGCCGAAGGCCCCAGTGTCGGCGCAGCCGAAGGCCCCAGTGTCGGCGCAGCCGAAGGCCCCAGTGTCGGCGCAGCCGAAGGCCCCAGTGTCGGCGCAGCCGAAGGCCCCAGTGTCCGCGTTTGTTACATTTTTACTTTTCAGAATAGTAAAACAGGCTACCACAAGGCACTAAGCCTACCTATGATTTTCGTTCCTCAGCTGGTGGCTCCCCCGATCCTTCTGGTTTTCTCTTCTTCAGAATTGTAAGTGCGGCTTTTATATTTGGAGGGGTCTCGTTCTTGTGAGACATTTTAGGTGCGACTCTCTGAGCGTGTGCCATATCCATCATCGTTTTCACATCTCCTGGGCTTTATTTTCTGACAGTAGGGATTGTTGAAGTGTAATGTAAAGCCAAAGCTTTTTCTGTTTTGGATGGAGTCTGATGTCTGTTCTCACTGGGATGATGCACGATCTATATGTCTTGGTGACTGTCAATGAGCCAAAAAGTGAATGTAGTCCATATCTAAAATGTTACTGTTGTCACCAGTAAAGGAGTAGAGGGGAAATCTACCAATGGGGACACACGCTATGGTGACGGCCAAGGCCCCTTTCACACTTATACGACTTGTCCCACGATTTGGGACTGAAAAGTAGCATGACAAGTCGTTCCCCCATGATTTCCAATGACAGCCATTCATATTAGTAGGACTTTAAAGTAGTCCCTGGTTGGGGTGGTCTCGGCTTGTTGGATCTGGTTGGGGTGGTCTCGGCGTGTTGGATCTGGTTGGGGTGGTCTCGGCGTGTTGGATCTGGTTGGGGTGGTCTCGGCTTGTTGGATCTGGTTGGGGTGGTCTCGGCTTGTTGGATCTGGTTGGGGTGGTCTCGGCTTGTTGGATCTGGTTGGGGTGGTCTCGGCTTGTTGGATCTGGTTGGGGTGGTCTCGGCTTGTTGGATCTGGTTGGGGTGGTCTCGGCGTGTTGGATCTGGTTGGGGTGGTCTCGGCGTGTTGGATCTGGTTGGGGTGGTCTCGGCGTGTTGGATCTGGTTGGGGTGGTCTCGGCGTGTTGGATCTGGTTGGGGTGGTCTCGGCGTGTTGGATCTGGTTGGGGTGGTCTCGGCGTGTTGGATCTGGTTGGGTGGTCTCGGCGTGGTGGATCTGGTGAGGTGGTCTCGGCGTGGTGGATCTGGACCTTATACTCCAGTAGCCAGGTTTTCTACTCCATGGCTGTGCATGGTGCAAGGAACCCAGCTGAGCCGGTTCCCGACAGCAAGTTCTGCAACCAGCATTCTCCTCGGGAATTCAACCTCCTACCTTTTCTGGGAAGGAGGAAACGCCGCGCACATCAGTTTCTCGGCGTGGTGAATCTGGTTGGGGTGGTCTCGGCGCGGTGGATCTGGTTGGGGTGGTCTTGGCGTGGTGGATCTGGTTAGGTGGTCTTGGCGTGGTGGATCTGGTTAGGTGGTCTTGGCGTGGTGGATCTGGTGGGGTGGTCTCGGCGTGGTGGATCTGGTTGGGGTGGTCTCGGCGTGGTGGATCTGGTTGGGGTGGGCTCGGCGTGGTGGATCTGGTTGGGGTGGTCTCGGCGTGGTGGATCTGGTTGGGGTGGTCTCGGCGTGGTGGATCTGGTTGGGGTGGTCTCTGCGTGGTGGATCTGGTTGGGGTGGTCTCTGCGTGGTGGATCTGGTTGGGGTGGTCTCGGCGTGGTGGATCTGGTTTGAGGTGGTCTCGGCGTGGTGGATCTGGTTTGAGGTGGTCTCGGCGTGGTGGATCTGGTTTGAGGTGGTCTCGGCGTGGTGGATCTGGTTTGAGGTGGTCTCGGCGTGGTGGATCTGGTTGGGTGGTCTCGGCGTGGTGGATCTGGTTATTTGTTACTGATCAGAAGTAGAGTAGAATTAGCAGCTGGCCTTCAGATTCCTAATAGAGAAGCTCTCAAAACATGGAAAGTTGACGATTATTCAAGTCGTTAGTCTCCAAGTGTTTTGTGTTTGCTGCAAGGACAAACATTCAATATATGTTTTTATATTCTGAAAAGAACCTCCTCGCAGGTGGCCACCTTTTTAACTGATGTGCGTGGCGTTTCCTCCTTATGACTTGCATTCCTCCTTCCCAGAAAGGTAGGAGGTTGAATTCCTGAGGAGAATGCTGGTTGCGGAGCTTGCTGTCGGGAACCGGCTCAGCTGGGTTCCTTGCACCATGCACAGCCACGGAGTAGAAAACCTGGCTACTGGAGTATAAGGTCCAGCTGTCCCTACATGGGGAGACTTGCCGCTGAGGATCAGAACTCTGCGGTCTTTTATCCCCATTGCTTTAGGTGCCGGTGTATTGATGAAGAGGTCGCTCTAGTTCAGGGGGAGGCAACCTGTAAGAGGTGGAGATCTACCTGGACAACACGGAAGAAGTCAAAGATCACCAGGCACAGCGTTTCCTCCTCGCAATGGATTTAAACCTCCTAAATGCAGTACTACCGTGTCGCAAACGGGCATTACGGCACTCATGGGTTTAAATCCGGTGGTGAGAAGGCAACCTATCAACACACACTCTGATCGCTTTTCAGAGGAGCTGCACTTGTGAATGAGCCCTTAGTTGCATTCAGCAGCGGCACCCTTAGGGCTTGTTCACGCGTTAAGTTGGGGGGTGGTAAATAAGCAGGATGTAATAGAAGTCTTTGGTTAAGGGCAGCAAACTCGCAGGAAAGCTTCTGTACACTGCGCTGCCCCCGCGGTGCGGGTAGACCGCAGCACATCAGTGTGAAAGCAGCCTTATACTAATATGGGGGGTGTGTTGCGTCACACTGACCTGAAGATCCCCTCTTTCCTGTTGGCACCACTCTGGAGACCTCTAGCCAGGATAAGGGGTGGAGGGCAGTTGGTATCACTCCGCATGGGACAGGAGCCGGCACTACAGAGGAGACCTCGGCTTATGCGGCTTTTGGTCCCTACTACACCTCCAACTTTACAAGTCGTGCCTCTGCATTGCACTCTGATGCTTTGGGATGGCGGGTCAGCAAACCCAGACCGAGATCTACCAGTCACCTGTCCGCCATCTACTGGTTGCTGATCCACACCCCACTCTAATGCAATGGTATCCAACCTGTGGCCAATGGGCCAGATGTGTCCCTTGGCTTGCGTTTATCTGGCCCTTTGGCCACTAGTCCTCCCACTGACACCAGGAAATGGGGCACTAGTCCTCCCACTGACACCAGGGAAATGGGGCCACTAGGCCTCCCACTGACACCAGGGAATGGGGCCACTAGTCTTCCCGCTGACACCAGGGAATGGGCCACTAGTCTTCCCGCTGACACCAGGGAATGGGCCACTAGTCTTCCCGCTGACACCAGGGAATGGGCCACTAGTCTTCCCGCTGACACCAGGGAATGGGCCACTAGTCTTCACGCTGACACCAGGGAATGGGCCACTAGTCTTCCCGCTGACACCAGGGAATGGGCCACTAGTCTTCCCGCTGACACCAGGGAATGGGCCACTAGTCTTCCCGCTGACACCAGGGAATGGGCCACTAGTCTTCACGCTGACACCAGGGAAATGGGGCACTAGTCCTCCCACTGACACCAGGGAAATGGGGCCACTAGGCCTCCCACTGACACCAGGGAATGGGGCCACTAGTCCTCTCACTGACACCAGGGAATGGGGCCACTAGTCGTCCTCCGACTGACACCATGGCAATGGGGCCACTAGTCCTCTCACTGACACCAGGGAATGGGGCACTAGTCCTCTCGCTGACACCAGGGAATGGGGCACTAGTCTTCCCGCTGACACCAGGGAAATGGGGCACTAGTCTTCCCGCTGACACCAGGGAATGGGCCACTAGTCTTCCCGCTGACACCAGGGAATGGGCCACTAGTCTTCCCGCTGACACCAGGGAATGGGCCACTAGTCTTCCCGCTGACACCAGGGAATGGGCCACTAGTCTTCCCGCTGACACCAGGGAATGGGCCACTAGTCTTCCCGCTGACACCAGGGAATGGGCCACTAGTCTTCCCGCTGACACCAGGGAATGGGCCACTAGTCTTCCCGCTGACACCAGGGAATGGGCCACTAGTCTTCCCGCTGACACCAGGGAATGGGCCACTAGTCTTCCCGCTGACACCAGGGAATGGGCCACTAGTCTTCCCGCTGACACCAGGGAATGGGCCACTAGTCTTCCCGCTGACACCAGGGAAATGGGGCACTAGTCTTCCCGCTGACACCAGGGAAATGGGGCACTAGTCTTCCCGCTGACACCAGGGAAATGGGGCACTAGTCTTCCCGCTGACACCAGGGAAATGGGGCCACTAGTCCTCCCACTGACACCAGGGCAATGGGGCACTAGTCCTCCCACTGACACCGGGGGAACGGGGCCACTAGGCCTCCCCCTGACTGACGCCAATGATGGGTGGGGAGATTGGAGTCCCCTGCACTAGTGTGTAGATATTTAGTAGAAATAAGGTAGGGCGGTTGCCTACTCTGATTTCTGCAGCACTCTGTGTAGTCTGATCTCTCTGATTCCTTAGGCTTATATTATAGCACAGCTGTAAAGCAGCCTCCATAAAGCTTGCCACCTGCAGGATTAAAGAGGTAACTATGGATGGAAGTATCTGTTTACAGCTTCTGCCATCCATCCATACTTGGCTGAGATGTAGAGGAACTACAAGCCCAAGCATGGCCAGCTGAGGGCATGATGGGTCTTGCAGTTCAGCTGGATGGAAGGTTTGCTCTGGCCCTCTTCCCTGTGCGTTGCTTGTAGCAATGTGATGGAAAGCACTGCTTTTGGCTTTGTCTTATCTTTTGCGTTTTTGGTCCCGGCGGCGGGTAAGGCGAGTTCTTTGAGGTTTTTCTTTGAGGTACGCAGTGTACCAGTCAAATATCCGATTCCTCCTCCCCAGCCTGTATCCATTAACATCGCCAGAAAACGGCCTTCCAGCCAAGTCTTCCCGCTGCACCATAAATAATAAATACTACAGAAAAGAGAGCTAATAAATTCCTTCGTTTTTAACTCTCTATAGTCTGGAAATGGGTGAGAGGCGCCGTGATATAGATGGCGGCGGTTCATATAATCGCGATGACTTGTCTTTGGTACTGAGCCCTTCTATGTAATGATTTCCCTAACCCAGGCATAGAACTCCACTTTAAACATGTTGTAGATCAGGGGTGTCACACGCCACGTCATCGCGGGTCGCATCAGCAGTAATGTTTTTACTTTTAAAGGGCCGGTTGTATTTTTAAGACTATGTATCTCTTCTCTTATTATTCAGAGGCATGCTGTGTACAGAGTGTCTGGTTTGGGGGGTGCACTGTGTACAGGGTGCGTTTTTTGGGGGGTACAGGGTGCGGGGTTCGCTGTGTACAGAGTGTGGTGTTTGGGGGTGCACTTTGTGCGGTGTTCGGGGGGTGCGCTGTGTACAGGGTTTAGGGATGTACTATGCACAAAGTGTAACACCAACCCCCCCAAGCTTCCTTGCATCTCTACTGTACTCCTACCTCTCCCTTTGTAGGCGGCGCTCTCTACCACCTGGGTATTTGGCTCTGTTATACCCCCTGTTTTGGTGCTGCCTTGCAGATACAGTCACTGTTTGGTGTCACCAGGGTTTGGGGGTGCGCTGTGTACAGTGTTGGGGGGGGGGGTTGCGCTGAGTACATGTTTGGGGGGGGGGGGATTGCGCTGTGTACATGTTTTGTTGGGGGGGGGGGATTGCGCTGTGTACAGAGTTGGGGGGGGGGGAGGGATTGCGCTGTGTACAGAGTTGGGGGGGGGGGGGGGGAGGGATTGCGCTGTGTACAGAGTTGGGGGGGGGGGAGGAGGGATTGCGCTGTGTACAGAGTTGGGGGGGGGGGGGGGGGGGATGCGCGAGGGGGGGGGGGGGGGGGGGAGGGATTGCGCTGTGTACAGTGTTGGGGGGGGGGGGGGAGGGATTGCGCTGTGTACAGAGTTGGGGGGGGGGGGGAGGGATTGCGCTGTGTACAGAGTTGGGGGGGGGGGGGGTACCGAGGGATTGCGCTGTGTACAGAGTTGGGGGGGGGGGGGTGAGCGTGGGGTTGGCGGGGGGGGATTGTGTGTACAGAGTTGGGGGGGGGGTGGGATTGCGCTGTGTACAGAGTTGGGGGGGGGGGGGGGGATTGCGCTGTGTACAATGTTTATGCGCTGTTGTACTTGTTTGGGGGCGGGGGGATTGCGTTGGGGTGGGGGGGGGGGATTGCGCTGTGTACAAGTTTGGGGGGGGGGGGAGGGATTGCGCTGTGGTTTGGGGGGGATTGCGCAGTGTTGTTTGGGGGGGGAGGGATTGCGCTGTGTACAGTGTTGGGGGGGAGGGATTGCGCTGTGTACATGTTTGGGGGGGGGGGGATTTGCGAGTACTTGTTGGGGGGGGGGGAGCGGGATTGCGCTGTGTACAGTGTTGGGGGGGGGGGCGGGATTGCGCTGTGTACAGAGTTGGGGGGGGGGGGGGGGGATTGCGCTGTGTACAGAGTTGGGGGGGGGGGAGGGATTGCGCTGTGTACAGGGTTGGGGGGGGGGGGTGGGGATTGCGCTGTGTACAGGGTTGGGGGGGAGGGATTGCGCTGTGTACAGAGTTGGGGGGGGGAGGGATTGCGCTGTGTACAGGGTTGGGGGGGGGGGAGGGATTGCGCTGTGTACAGAGTTGGGGGATGTACTATGCAGAAAGTAAACCCCCCCCCCCAAGCTTCCTTGCATCTCTACTGTACTCCTACCTCTCCCTAGGTGTAGGTGGTTCTAGTACCGCCCTTTGTAGGCGGCGCTCTCTACCCCCTGGGTATTTGGCTCTGTTATTCCCCCCTGTGTAGGCGGTGCTGCCTTGCAGACAGTCACTGTTCGGTGTCGCCATTGTATTCAGGCAGTAAGATGTATGCCGCTGCTCCAGGTGGGCCTGTCCTCACAATCCTTCACACCCCTGAGGGTCTGGCTGTATGCAGTGAGGAATCCAAGAAATCCGCACAACTGCACCCTAAAAAGCATCCGTCTGAGTATAAAGTATATATCGCCATATTACAGGAAAATAACACTGCGGGGACAGGAAAAGTTGACGCGTTTTGCCCTTTTTATTAGTGCTTCATGTAAACCAGTGAGGGCGCCAAACTAATGTCCAAGGTAGTGAAATGGATTCATAGCAGAATAGAGCAAATGTGTTTCGAGGGCCAAATACACCCCCCCCCCCCTTCATCAGGGCTGTGTTTGGCCCCCCGTAACGCATTGGCTCTATTCTGCTATGAATCAGTTTTTATCATTCAATTCCCTTGAACGTTTGGCGCTCTCATTGTATTGTCAACTCCTTTCCCTATTTTCTGAGGGTGGTTCCTCATCTCGTGGAGCGATGTTGACGCGTTTCACCCAACTGCCGAACTTGAGCCAGTGTGACCGTTCCAGTGGCCCCAAGGAAATCCGTATCCAGTGCCCTGTTTGTTCTTGTGGTTAGCAATAAAAAACCCTGGCAGGGGTTCTGACCCTTCCACCAACCCCTTTTCCTAAACTTTGGCTGGTCTTGGACCGTCATGATAAGTCCTCTTTAAGTATCAGATTGCTTCTCCCGTGGGACGATCGCCGGTGTTGTGCGTGACGGGTGGAGGGGGAACGAATGACGTCACCGTCGAATGGATCCCATCTGCTGGCAGAGGAAGAGCGCAGGCAGCCGGGATTGCCGGAGACGTCCAGGACGCAGATTGCTCGCAGCGAGGCGTCCAGCCGACCTCATCACGGATGGGATTTTTGGCAGCAGATTAAAGAAAATCAGATTTTTCTCTCTGAATTTAACAAGGGGGGGGGGAGAAAAACGCAGCTTTGTAGAAGTAAACATCCCGTCCGTAAGATAAACACTGGAGCTGTAATCACTTGGTGCATGTGGATGAAGCGCCGCGGTCCCTCCGCGCTCTGACATAACCTGCGGCGCTCTCTAACCAGCTGCAGTCCCGGAGCTCCCCCTCCCCCGTACATTTCATGTCTCGGGCCCTCTGCGCCGTTTGCTCCGTCCTTTTTCTTGTTTATTAAACTTCCAGCAGTGTATACATCCTCGCTCTCTGCACTTGTCACGCGGAATTAAATGTGAGCCGCCCCATGCGTCCGCAGGTTCCAAATAAACATCTGGGAGGGGTGGGTGGGGGCCCTTCAAAGCAATAAATCTGCATGTTACCCAACATTGTAATATAACGCATGGTGCCAAAACTCTGCACCGCCGGGGATTCGTGTGGTCTTTTCACCAGGAAAGTAAATCTTCAGGTTGGTATAAGCTGAGTGGGTTTAGAATTTTGGGGTTTGGTAACCGTTGGGTCGGACACCCCTGTGCAGGATGAGCAATGCGGCCATAGACTGCAAAAACTGCCGCGCCAGGAAAGCGTCCGGTCCTTTCCCAAGGCGTACAGGAAACTCTGGCAATCTACCTTCCAAACCACTTATCAGTGTTAGAGTAACCGTTGGGGTCAGTATTGGTGTTAGTGTCAGGGTTAGTGTCAGGGTCAGTGTTGGGGTGAGGATCAGTGGCAGGGTGGTTGTTAGTGTCGGGTTCAGTGCTAGTGTTGGGGCGAGTGCCTGTGTCGAGGTCGGTATTGGGGCGAGGGTTGGAATGAGTGTCGGGGTTGAGTTGGTGTGGAGGCAAGTATCAGGGTGAGTTCCACGGTCGTGTGAGTGTGAAGGTCAGGGTCGAGGTGAGTGTCTGGGTCAGTGCTGGGGCGTCGGGTTAACTGTCAGGGTAAAGTATCTAGTATGGAAGTGAGTGTTGGGTTGAGTTCCAGTGTCGGGGAGTGGGTCAGTGTTGGGACGGGGGTCGTGGTGAGTGTCAGGGGCAGTTCCTGGGTTGGGGCGAGTTTGCGTGTCAGTGTTTGGGTGTTGGGGTAACTGTCAGGATGAGTGTCAGGGTCAAGTGTCTAGTATGGAAGCAAGTGTCGGGGTGAGTTCCAGTGTCGGGGAGAGGGTCAGTGTTGGGGCATGGGGTCTCGTGAGTGTCGTGGGCAGTTCCTGGGTTGGGGTGAGTTTACGTTTCAGGGTCGATGTTGGGGTAACTGTCAGGTCGAGTGCTTGGTGTTTAGAGGCAAGTGTCGGGGTGAGTTCCAGTGTCGGTGAGTGTTCTGGTCAGTTCCTGGGGTTGGGGCGGGTTTGAGTGTCAGGTTCGGGGTCAGTGTTTGGGTTAATGTTGGGGGTAACTGTCCGGTGAGTGCCAGGGTCGGGGAGAGTGTCTATCTAGTATGGAGGCCATGGTCGGCTGAGTGTTGGCGTGAAGGTGAGTGTTGGCGTGAAGGTGAGTGTTGGCGTGAAGGTGAGTGTTGGCGTGAAGGTGAGTGTTGGCGCGGGGGTCGTGGTGAGTGTCGGGTCAGTTCTGGGGTTGGGGTGAGTTTGAGTGTCGGGTTCGGGGTCAGTATTGGGGTCAATGTTGGGGTAACTGTCAAAGAAGAGAGATTAAGGTCTGGTGTGACCCCTCTATCACCTCCATCCCTAATAATGCACAAGAAAAATAGCCCTGGGACTTTAGATGAGGTGACGGAGGTTTAGCCAATGCCCACAGCAAACACTGAGACAAAAATCAATTTATTTGTTTCAAAATGTTATGTAACAGAGCGGCAACAACAATGATTGTGAGTTACCCGGCATAGTGGCCAATGTACACAACACAGATGAAAGTAAATGTACAAAGATTTATTACAAATGTTGTACATCCATGAGCAACAATAAAGCTTAAAAGTTGCTAGGTCAGTGAATACACAATAAGAAAATAAAATGTACATACATGTGGACAGGGAAGTATGTAAACATAATACAGACATTAATAATACCCAGCATGTACTGGCATAAAGCAAGCACCAATAAAGCCCTATGCATTTCGCGAGACCCTGCTCGCTTCTTCAGGGGCTGATTCATGATTGTTGTATCTGCAGGGGTCATGGTTATGGCGAGAGAAAAACAGCCAAAGTTTGAAAAAACAATGACTTTATTATTTTGGGCCAGTTTTTTGCTTTGACAATGTGGCAGCCAATCAACCTGTTGTGAGAATCGGCGAGGAAAGGTGCAGGCGGGCGGACAATACCCACCCCCCGCTCTGTAGGAAATTCCCCGGCGAGCCGGCAGAGGCCTCCTAATTAAAAAACCCGTCTCTAAAGATTATTACCAAAACCAGAGGCCTTGTGACCCGCGCCCGGCTCCGCACTCATGTAATCCGCAGTGCTCATTCCGTGCGATAAAATTAATTCCTGCCTGATGGCTTTGATCACTGGCGGAACGCTGTTGACGAGTGCGGCTTTGCGGCTCTGCCAGGTTTTGTGGGTCACCGAGCACCTGGCCTCCCGATACCATCAGGAAACAAGTCCCCGGCAAAGGACGAGGCTCCCGGATGGCCTGCCAGGTGTGCCGGTCATCCCCGCGATGCCCCCTCCTCGCCTCCGCAGCTGCGGGGGATCAGTAATTAATAAAAGCGATGTGGAGCCGCCGAAATGCGGAGTGCAGACGCCGGGCTGGGAGAAAATGTATTCAGTGGCTTTGCGCCTATAAAATGAGGGAGATTGACGTGGAGTCGTGGAAGAAAGTGGCTCACAGGGGGGCTCAGCCGAGTGTTCAGTTTTTGGACTCGCTTATAAAATTATTCATCTTTGTGCCCTTTGGTTAGTTGTACTTTGACTGACGATGACTCTGGAGCTGGGAGTCAGCCCATAGAGGACCCCTGAGGTCTGGTCTTTGCTGCCCCTGGAGGTGAATGGATATAATTTAAGACCAGAGATTGCAGTAACTGTGTGAGGCCTGGACTGGATCTCAGTTGGCAAATTCCAACTTCATCTCTAATCCAACCCCCAAAAAGTGAAGGACTACAGATCCCAGCATGAGCCCCTCAGAGCTGAGGATGTGACCCCCCCAACTAGTGAAGGACTACAGATCCCAGCATGAGCCCTTCGGCTGAGACTGTGCCCCCCCCAACTAGTGAAGGACTACAGATGCCAGCATGAGCCCTTCAGAGCTGAGACTGTGCCCCCCCCAACTAGTGAAGGACTACAGGTTCTAGCATGAGCCCCTCAGAGCTGAGACTGCCCCCCAACTAGTGAAGGACTACAGATCCCAGCATGAGCCCTTCGGCTGAGACTGTGCCCCCCCCCCCCCAACTAGTGAAGGACTACAGATGCCAGCATGAGCCCCTCAGAGCTGAGGCTTGTTGCCCCCCCCATACATCAGTGAAGGACTACAGGTCCCAGCATGAGCCCCTCAGAGCTGAGTGTGACACCCCCCTCCAACCCCCAAAAGTGAAGGACTACAGATCCCAGCATTAGCCCCTCGGAGCTGAGGATGTGCCCCCCCCCCCAACTAGTGAAGGACTACAGATCCCAGCATGAGACCCTCAGAGCTGAGTGTGACACCCCAACTAGTGAAGGACTACAGATCCCAGCATGAGCCCCTCAGAGCTGAGACTGTGCCCCCCCCCAATGTGACCCCCCCCCCCCAACTAGTGAAGGACTACAGATCCCAGCATGAGACCCTCAGAGCTGTGTGACACCCCAACTAGTGAAGGACCACAGATCCCAGCATGAGCCCCTCAGAGCCGAGACTGTGCCCCCCCCCCCAACTAGTGAAGGACTACAGATCCCAGCATGAGCCCCTCAGAGCTGAGTGTGACACCCCCCCCCTCAACGAGTAAAGGACTACAGATCCCAGCATGAGCCCCTCGGAGCTGAGGCTGTGCCCCCCCCCCAACTAGTGAAGGACTACAGATCCCAGCACAAGCCCCTCAGAGCTGAGACTGTGCCCTCCCCCCCCTTTCCACCATTGGTGGAATAAGGGGCAGGGTAGAGGTTGGGTGGAGCAGCTAGCGGCGAGAAACGCTTGAGGCCTGGCTAGTAGATCAGGACTTGAAATTTTGAGCCCTGGTTAGATGATGCTGGATGTCCTCCAGCCAGGAAATGAGGCGGGGCTCTATCTGACTTGCTGCAGCTTCTAATGTATATTGTGAGAAGCTCACAGTGTGCAGTGAAATCAGAGGAAGCCATTTTAGTCCAGAAGAGGAGGAGCCGGTACACCTGTGCAAGACTGGAGGTGGAGGCCCGGAGGGAGGATTAACAACTGGTGTAGTGAGTGGGATGAGGAGCGTAGAAGGGCCGGCAACTACTATGAGAAGGGCCCGGCAACTCTACTATGAGAGGGGCCCGGCAACTCTACTATGAGAGGGGCCCGGCAACTCTACTATGAGAAGGGCCCGGCAACTCCTACTATGAGAAGGGCCCGGCAACTCCTACTATGAGAAGGGCCCGGCAACTCCTACTATGAGAAGGGCCCGGCAACTCCTACTATGAGAAGGGCCCGGCAACTCTACTATGAGAAGGGCCCGGCAACTCCTACTATGAGAAGGGCCCGGCAACTCCTACTATGAGAAGGGCCCGGCAACTCCTACTATGAGAAGGGCCCGGCAACTCTACTGTGAGAAGGGCCCGGCAACTCTACTGTGAGAAGGGCCCGGCAACTCCTACTATGAGAAGGGCCCGGCAACTCCTACTATGAGAAGGGCCCGGCAACTCTACTATGAGAAGGGCCCGGCAACTCTACTATGAGAAGGGCCCGGCAACTCCTACTATGAGAAGGGCCCGGCAACTCCTACTATGAGAAGGGCCCGGCAACTCCTACTATGAGAAGGGCCCGGCAACTCCTACTATGAGAAGGGCCCGGCAACTCCTACTATGAGAAGGGCCCGGCAACTCCTACTATGAGAAGGGCCCGGCAACTCCTACTATGAGAAGGGCCCGGCAACTCCTACTATGAGAAGGGCCCGGCAACTCCTACTATGAGAAGGGCCCGGCAACTCCTACTATGAGAAGGGCCCGGCAACTCCTACTATGAGAAGGGCCCGGCAACTCCTACTATGAGAAGGGCCCGGCAACTCCTACTATGAGAAGGGCCCGGCAACTCCTACTATGAGAAGGGCCCGGCAACTCCTACTATGAGAAGGGCCCGGCAACTCCTACTATGAGAAGGGCCCGGCAACTCCTACTATGAGAAGGGCCCGGCAACTCCTACTATGAGAAGGGCCCGGCAACTCCTACTATGAGAAGGGCCCGGCAACTCCTACTATGAGAAGGGCCAGGCAACTCCTACTATGAGAAGGGCCCGGCAACTCCTACTATGAGAAGGGCCCGGCAACTCTACTATGAGAGGGGCCCGGCAACTCTACTATGAGAGGGGCCCGGCAACTCTACTATGAGAGGGGCCCGGCAACTCTACTATGAGAGGGCCGGCAACTCTACTATGAGAAGGGCCCGGCAACTCTACTATGAGAAGGGCCCGGCAACTACTCCTACTATGAGAAGGGCCCGGCAACTCTACTATGAGAAGGGCCCGGCAACTCCTACTATGAGAAGGGCCCGCAACTATGAGAGGGGCCCGGCAACTCTACTATGAGAGGGGCCCGGCAACTCCTACTATGAGAAGGGCCCGGCAACTCCTACTATGAGAAGGGCCCGGCAACTCCTACTATGAGAAGGGCCCGGCAACTCCTACTATGAGAAGGGCCCGGCAACTCCTACTATGAGAAGGGCCCGAACCCCCTCCTGTAGAGACAGGCAGATCGGAGAGGCTGGGGGTGAGATGTAATGCTGGTGTACAGTGGCTGTGCTTTCCTCTTCCTCTTTGTGTGGAAGCCGGTTGTGTACTTTCTCTGTGCACCATCCTGCCGGCTGTACATCTGCAGAGCCCTGGTGGTGGGGCGGGGGGGTTGTTTCTTTGGACCCCCAGTCCTGTGACTGAACACCATATTACGTCTGTCATTCGCCATGTATGTGTGTGTCGGCGCTGAGCGATGCTGTTGACGTGAGTTCGCAGGCCGCGGGGGATTGTGGAATGCGCACTTGTGCTCTGAGCACACATCTGTGCAGGATACATTCATTAACCAATTAGCCGGAATCTGAGCGCCGCGCCCGCTCTTCTTCCCAGGGTCTTCCAGGAGGAAATTCCTGCAGTGGAAGCCTCTTGTGAGCCCCGTTGGCGTTCTCCCATAACCATCGCTGGTTCCAGTTCTGTGATTTCTCCTCCGGCCCCCGGAGACACGGAAACAAAGTCAGGAACAGTTTATGTCCCCCCCCCCCCCCATCCCAGGGGGCTTCCTACCTGAAATCCAGGCTGATTGAGGATTAGGGTGAGCAGAAGCTGCCTTTGGTCTCTGCTTCTGAAGGGGGGGACACTGATGTGGGGGCATACTCTAATATAAGGGGGCTCTGAAGGAGACCTTAATGTAATGGGGGGGGGGGGCTCTGATGGTGACCTTAATGTAATGGGGGCTCTGGTTGGGACCCTAATGTAATGGGGGGGGGGGGGGGGGGCCTCGGGTTGGGACCCTAATGTAACCGGGGGAGATCTGGTTGGGTCCCTAATGTAATGGGGGGGGGGGTCTGGTTGGGACTCGTAATGGCGGGGGAGGTCTGTTTGGGACCCTAATGTAATGGGGGGGACAGGGGTCTGGTTGGAACCCTAATGTAATGGGGGACAGGGGTCTGGTTGGGACCCTAATGTAATTGGGGGGGGGGAGATCTGGTGGGGACCCTAATGTAATGGGGGGGGGAGATCTGGTGGGGACCCTAATGTAATGGCAGGGGAGATCTGGTGGGGACCCTAATGTAATGGGGGGGGAGATCTGGTTGGGACCCTAATGTAATGGGGGGGGAGATCTGGTTGGGACCCTAATGTAATGGGGGGGGAGATCTGGTTGGGACCCTAATGTAATGGGGGGGGAGATCTGGTTGGGACCCTAATGTAATGGGGGGGGAGATCTGGTTGGGACCCTAATGTAATGGGGGGGGAGATCTGGTTGGGACCCTAATGTAATGGCGGGGGAGATCTGGTTGGGACCCTAATGTAATGGCGGGGGAGATCTGGTTGGGACCCTAATGTAATGGCGGGGGAGATCTGGTTGGGACCCTAATGTAATGGCGGGGGAGATCTGGTTGGGACCCTAATGTAATGGGGGGGGAGATCTGGTTGGGACCCTAATGTAATGGGGGGGGGGGAGATCTGTTGGGGACCCTAATGTATTGGGGGGGGGGGCTCTGGTTGGGACCCTAATGTATTGGGGGGGGGGGCTCTGGTTGGGACCCTAATGTATTGGGGGGGGGGGGGCTCTGGTTGGGACCCTAATGTAATTGGGGGTGGATCTGGTTGGGTTCCTAATGTAATGGGGGGGGGGAGACTAATATAAAGGGCGTGGGGGTTGCTCTAGTGGGGACCCTAATGTAAGAGGGAGTGGGTGTGTCTTGGAATCTCTCCCCTACATTTCAAACAAGGGGTTCCTAGCTATTCAGTTTATTCAGAGGACGGGAGGTGGCCAGAAGTGGGTGTGTCTGGGAATCTCTCTTCTACATTTCATGCCGGGGGTTCCCAGATTAATCAGGGGAGGGGGACGAGTACGAAAGCAAACCCCAAAAAGAAAAACTTTTTAGTTCTGAGCAGGGGGTGGGGGATGGGGGAGTTCCTGTAATGTACATCTTATGGGTTTGCGTCCCGTTATGGCCGGAGTGTACTTCTATCACTAGAATTGTCCTGTGTATGTGATTCCCGGACGCTCCTCCTGTAAAATGGCGAGAATCGAGCTGGTAGACGCAGAGCTCGCTGTGTGCGCCAAGCGAGGTTCAGGGGGGATGAGATCACGCACTCGCTTCGATGGAACGCCAGATATAAATTATTATTTTTATTTTTTTATTTTTTTTCTCCTCTCTTCAGAGTGGAGAAAATTCAAACAAAGACCATAAAAGCAGCCAAGTCTAAATGTTCCATTAAATTGCATGAGGGATCGCTAGCCAGCCATAGTGTGCGAATCCATCAGGGTGTGCGCTTGGCAGGGCTTGGTGGGAGGCCTTCCAGCCCACATTCTAATGTGAGATCTCCTTATCTGTGTCGGGGCTGGGGATCAGCAGAGGGTCGGAGCTCCCCCTGCAGGCTAATGTCGGCACTACCTCTCTCAGCCTGTTCGTTTTTAATTGCAGCTCCTAGTTTTTTGTTACATTATTTCTGTTTTTCACTTTTAGATTAGAGTTTTCTGCAGAATCGAAGTTCAGTCGCATCCTTCGTAATGGAGCTGGGGATACGATATGGTCTTAATAAGGATTAAAACAAGGATAGGCTTGAGAAAGAGTCGGTGCAAACGCACAGCCACACCCTTACAATTGATGTAATTCTGGTAAAAAGGATAAAGCACATCAAAGTCCTGCAAGCATCTGCAGGGTTTGTCAGGGAAGCTGCTGGATTGTACAGAAGAAAGGCCTGGAAGATGTAATGTAGCTTTTGCAGCTGGAATGCGTTGCCGGGCAATGCAAAGTTGTATGGAGGAAGCTACTGGAAGCAGGGACGGCGTCGAAACTAGGGTGGAATGCACCGCTGGGCTGAAGCCGGAAGTTGGGTGATGCCAGACGTCTGGGCGTGGAATGACATCATAAGGGCGTGGCTACGTGTTTCAGGGCCTTTGAACCAACTCTTTCTCAAGCCTATCCTTTTATCGTTATTTACCCAAGTGAGTGTATGGTGGTGTTAGCCTCCCCCCCCTTTTTATTATTTTACAGTCTAGTAATGTTCTAGACGCAGTATCGATGTTTTCAATGCAATATAACCGTATTCCTCGTAATAAGTCAGACATACAATAACACTATCCTCGTAAGTCAGAGCTACAATATGGCCGCTGATTTACTGTGGCCTCTGTGATGATGAGATATATGACCATTTTGGATTTTTCTCTTGCAGAGTGACCAGCAGCTGGACTGTGCCTTGGATTTGATGAGGCGACTTCCTCCACAACAGATCGAGAAGAACCTCAGCGACCTCATTGATCTGGTAAGAGACGTCATGGCGTACCTTTGTATACAATCCTCTCTGTACTGCCTGCCCAACAGCAACGAGAATACGGATAGTCCTGATGGGACCTATTTTACCTGTAGATTTAGCAAACACCTTTTCCAATCTCCTTTATTGCTAAAAGTGGTGGCATCTCCTGCCCAATTTACATTCCAAAGCCTGTGCTAGAATCCTCCGCTAGACACTGCCATTCATCCAGCCCCCAGGGGTCAGCTTCCGTTGGACGCACACAGGTGTTTTTGTGTCCGGTTCCTCTGAATAGGAGACGAGGAATCACGAGTTTTGTCCCAGCCTGCGTATCCTCATTAACAGAACCTCCTGATCCCCCAGCTGCTGTCTTGTTCTCGGCACCATTAATTAGATCACATTAGGGGCCCTGCCAGTCGCATGTCTCATGACCCACACAGGAACTCACCCTGCACACAGGCGGGGGGGAGAACTAGGACGTTCGTTCTACATCTTGAAGCAAAACTGTCATAAAGTTTAGGCTGGCATGCCAGTGCCAATGAAGGTCTCCTATCCTGCCAGGAACCCCAATAACTGGGTGTCTTATGTGGATGACTGTCCATCCCCCTCTAGCACTTTCTTAGCATTGATCTCTACCAACCTCAGGTAACATCTTCCCTGTTTCATATTGTCTTCTGCAGCATCTCCCCCACCAACAATGTGTATCCTGTCCACAACCGCCCCCACCCACCTATACCTGCCCCTCTACGACCCTATCCGCCCACCCATACCTGCCTCTCTACGACCCTATCCGCCCACCTATACCTGCCTCTCTACGACCCTATCCGCCCACCTATACCTGCCTCTCTACGACCCTATCCGCCCACCTATACCTGCCTCTCTACGACCCTATCCGCCCACCCATACCTTCCTCTCTACGACCCTATCCGCCCACATATACCTGCCTCTCTACGACCCTATCCGCCCACCTTTACCTGCCTCTCTACGACCCTATCCGCCCACCTATACCTGCCTCTCTACGACCCTATCCGCCCACCTATACCTGCCTCTCTACGACCCTATCCGCCCACCCATACCTGCCTCTCTACGACCCTATCCGCCCACCCATACCTGCCTCTCTACGACCCTATCCGCCCACCATTACCTGCCTCTCTACGACCCTATCCGCCCACCCATACCTGCCTCTCTACGACCCTATCCGCCCACCCATACCTGCCTCTCTACGACCCTATCCGCCCATTTATACCTGCCTCTCTACGACCCTATCCGTCCACCTTTTACCTGCCTCTCTACGACCCTATCCGCCCACCTTTACCTGCCTCTCTACGACCCTGTCCGCCCACCTTTACCTGCCTCTCTACGACCCTATCCGCCCACCTATACCTGCCTCTCTACGACCCTATCCGCCCACCTATACCTGCCTCTCTACGACCCTATCCGCCCACCCATACCTGCCTCTCTACGACCCTATCCGCCCACCCATACCTGCCTCTCTACGACCCTATCCGCCCACCCATACCTTCCTCTCTACGACCCTATCCGCCCACCTATACCTGCCTCTCTACGAGCCTATCCGCCCACCTATACCTGCCTCTCTACGAGCCTATCCGCCCACCTATACCTGCCTCTCTACGAGCCTATCCGCCCACCTATACCTGCCTCTCTACGAGCCTATCCGCCCACCCATACCTTCCTCTCTACGACCCTATCCGCCCACCTATACCTGCCTCTCTACGACCCTATCCGCCCACCCATACCTGCCTCTCTACGACCCTATCCGCCCACCTATACCTGGCTCTCTGCGACCTTATCCCCCCACCTATACCTGCCCCTCTGCGACCCTATTCGCTCACCTATGCCCCTGCCCCTTTGCGACCCTATCCGCCCACCTATACCTGCCCCTCTGCGACCCTATCCGCCCACCTATACCTGCCCCTCTGCGACCCTATCCGCCCACCTATACCTGCCCCTGTGCGACCCTATCCGCCCACCTATACTTGCCCCTCTGCGACCCTATCCGCCCACCTATACTTGCCCCTCTGCGACCCTATCCGCCCACCTATACCTGCCCCTCTGCGACCCTATCCGCCCACCTATACCTGCCCCTCTGCGACCCTATCCGCCCACCTATACCTGCCCCTCTGCGACCCTATCCGCCCACCTATACCTGCCCCTCTGCGACCCTATCCGCCCACCTATACTTGCCCCTCTGCGACCCTATCCGCCCACCTATACTTGCCCCTCTGCGACCCTATCCGCCCACCTATACTTGCCCCTCTGCGACCCTATCCGCCCACCTATACCTGCCCCTCTGCGACCCTATCCGCCCACCTATACCTGCCCCTCTGCGACCCTATCCGCCCACCCATACCTGCCCTTCTACGACCCTATACTAGCTTTTTGGCTCACCCCTCAGACTTTGTGCTTGTGTGTTTTTATATCTGAGCCCCCTGCTTTTCGGGACACCCCACTTTTGTACAGTTTTACCAGGGCCACTGCGCCTTGTCGCAATATTAGTCTACTGATCATTGTGATCCAGAGCCTTGTTGATTTGTCCACCTCCTACGTGTCCCTTTCTACCAAGCAATACCTGCCCCTCTAAGGCCCTATATATCTACGTATACCTACCCCTCTATGACCCAGTCTACCTATCTACCTATACCTGCCTCTGTATGACCCAGTATACCTATCTATACTTGTCTCTCTCCAGTCATGTTTACTGGTACAGTGTATATACCTGCCTCTCTATAGCCTTGCCCACCTACCTGTACCTAGGTCTCCATCACCAACTCGGCTTACCTCATTCTCTTACAGAAGAGAAAATATTGATTTGCTCCCCTGCAGATTGTGTAAGTTTTGCCCAAGAAATTAAGGATCTATAATTTTTATCATAAGTGTATTTTATGATGGAGACAGAATATCAACCAAAAATCCAGAAAAAACACACAATACAAATGGAGTTGCAGTTCAGTGAGTAAAATAAGTATTTACCCTACCAACCAACCATAGGTGCTCATGTGGTACACAGATTAGTCCTGTCAATGGAAGAAGGCGCTCCTAATGACAACCCATTAGATTCTGTGGACAGGTGTTTTTTGTTTTTTTTTATACACTTTCTTCTATTCAAGCCAAGAAACCTTTAAGGATTTAGAGAAGATCTGTAAAGAAGAGGAGGACCAAAATCTCTTCCATCACCATCATGGGGAAGACCAAAGAGCCGTCGGAGGACGTCGGGGAGAAGATTGTAGACCTGCACAAGGCTGGAATGGGCTACAAGACCAACAGCAAGAAGCTTGGTGAGGAGGAGACTGTTGGAGTGATTATTCGCAAATGGAAGAAATGCAAAATAACCATCAATCGCCCTCAGTCTGGGGCTCCATGCAAGATTTCTCCTCATGGGGTGAGGATGGTCATGAGAAAAGTGAGGGATCCACCCAGAACTACACGGGAGGAGCTTGTGAATGATCTCAGGGCAGTTGGGACCAGAGTCACCAAACACACCTTTGGTAACACAATACACCACAATGAATTGAAATTCTGCAGCCCCCGCAAGGTCCCCCTCCTCAGGAAGACACATGTACAGGTCTCCTCCTCAGGAAGACACATGTACAGGTCCCCCGCCTCAGGAAGACACATGTACAGGTCCCCTCCTCAGGAAGACACATGTACAGGTCCCCCTCCTCAGGAAGACACGTGTACAGGTCCCCCCTCCTCAGGAAGACACATGTACAGGTCCCCCTCCTCAGGAAGACACATGTACTGGTCCCCCTCCTCCGGAAGACACATGTACAGGTCCCCTCCTCAGGAAGACGCGTGTACAGGTCCCCCTCCTCAGGAAGACGCGTGTACAGGTCCTCCTCCTCAGGAAGACACACGTACAGGTCCTCCTCCTCAGGAAGACACACGTACAGGTCCTCCTCCTCAGGAAGACACACGTACAGGTCCCCCCTCCTCAGGAAGACGCATGTACAGGTCCCCCCTCCTCAGGAAGACGCATGTACAGGTCCCCCTCCTCAGGAAGACGCGTGTACAGGTCCCCCTCCTCAGGAAGACGCGTGTACAGGTCCCCCTCCTCAGGAAGACGCGTGTACAGGTCCCCCTCCTCAGGAAGACGCGTGTACAGGTCCCCCTCCTCAGGAAGACGCGTGTACAGGTCCCCCTCCTCAGGAAGACGCATGTACAGGTCCCCCTCCTCAGGAAGACACATGTACAGCCCGTCTGAAGTTTGCCAATGAACATCTAAATGATTCAGAGAAGGATTGGGAGAAAGTTCTGTGGTCAGATGAGACCAAAATTTTAGCTTTTTGGCATCAACTCGACTTGCCGTGTTTAGAGGAAAAAAAATGCTGACTATGACCCTAAGAACACCATACAGTCACACACGGAGGGGGAAACATGAAGCTTTGGGGCTGTTTCTCTGCTTAAGGTTCAGGCCGACTTTGCCGCATTGAGGGGCCAATGGACGGGGCCATGTATTGTAAAATCTTGGCTGAGAACCTTCTTCCCTCAACCAGAACACTGAAGATGGGTCGTGGATGGGTCTCCCAGCATGACGATGACCCAAAACATACCGCCAAGGCAACAAGGAGTGGCTCAAGAAGAAGCACATTAAGGTCATGGAGTGGCCTAGCCAGTCTCCAGACCTTAATCCTATAGAAAATTTATGGAGGGAGCTGACACTTCGAGTTGCCAAGAAACCTTAAGGATTTAGAGAAGGTCTGTAAAGAGTAGGGGTGCAACGGGTCGTCACCCTGTTCGGATCGGCACGCGCCGCAGAGCGCTCAGCGGCCTCGGCCTTAGGAAAGGCCATGGCTTTGGCCTAGCTACGGAGCGGCGGCCATCTTGGTGCACCCGTCGGCCGTTTACTATGTGATTGCTCCGTCAAATGACGGAGCGATCACTTGTAAACAAACTGGCGACGCCGGTTCCTCTCTCCCCTCTGTGTACTGATCTGTACAGTGGAGGGGAGGGATCTGATGGCAGCAGCGCTGTGGGCTGGGTCTGTAGTGCCCACAGCGCTGCTCTGTGACAATTGCAGTCGCAGCCATCGCTCCATACCCTGCCGTACCCAGCCATACTCAACCAATATTACAGTGGGAGAGATGACGTGGATATTACAGTGGGGACTATATATGGTGGTGACTCTGATCCGAGCTCCGATTCGTGAGTTTTTTTGATCCGTTAAACAGTGGACCAAAATCCCTCCTGAGATGTGTGCAAACCTGATCACCAACTACAAGAAACGTCTGACCTCTGTGATCGCCAACAAGGGTTTCTCCACCAACTACTAAGTCATGTTTTGCTTGGGGATCAAATACTTATTTTACTCACTGTCACCAGTATTGCACAGCTGTCACATAAACATGAGCCCCGGGCCAGATCTACCCTTGTGACCTCAACCTTTTTATCCGCCTACAGATCTTTCCAGAGTCATGTTGACCCACCTGAACCAACATGGGAAGATGGCCGCTCCCATCACACAATGGCCTCTGGTGTTCCCTTACTGCTGTGACTGCTCTTAAGCACGGTAGGAGGGGAGCGATAGAGAGGAATCACAGGGCCCGACGCTGAAAAGTGATACACAGAGCCATGTTTTATCCTCCTCCTCCACTTCCCACCTGTCAGCCCGTGACGGGTCGCCGCTTTCATTCCCCCCCCCCTCTTGGTCCGCAGCCCAGGCGGCCATCTATGGAGGGATCCGGTTTCTGCTCGGACAAAGGCTTCAGTCTTGTGGGGCCGGCGTACAAGTAGTTAACTTTAATTAAGTCGGTTCAGATAGGAGGGCAGGAAGGGGGGGTGGGGGGGCGGCAGGTCCAGGTACGACAAGAGGAACCTTGTTCAGCCGACAAGTATCAGAATCTCATTAACTTCTTTCAATTTGTCTTCTCTTTTGTGTGCGACCCGCTTGAATGTCCCCCGAAGACTTTTACTTATGTTTCATTGTTCCTGTCTCTTCCAATTCGCATCCACGTCCTGCTCCGTTCTCACTCCCCCCCCCCCCCCCCCCCCCCATCCTGACAGCGCTGATAGGCGATCTGTCTACACGTAAATGTCTGATGCCTACATAGTCTGCAGCCCACCCAGGAGCTCCGATTTATATCCACAGATGTGAGCGAACGCCGCGGCCTTCACTACACACCTGTACAAGATGGCCGCCTCCATTGTCTGACCCCGTTCTATCAAGGAGATTATCGGAATACCTTCAAGAAGGACATAGTCGTGCATTAAACGGTTCAGAGCTATTTTCAAGATCTAAAAATTCATAAACAGTAAAACAGTCCCAAAAGTAAAAAGCACCATCCGCCACATACAGACAATTTATTTTTATTTTTTTACCGTAAAAAATAAAAACTTCAGCCTTTTACGCCCACTTTAAGACCATTGGAAAGCGGTATTGCTCTTACGTTCACATTAAAATAAGTGTCAAAAAATGAAATCGGGAGCACCGGTTTGCATTTCAAACAGCAGAAGTGATGTCACCGGAAGCCCCGCCCTATGCGTTTCGTCAGAACAATGAAGGTAGGGGCAGGAACATCAAACAGAACACCACATCCCAAATGTATAGAAAAAAATAGGAAAGGACTTGGGGGGGTTTCACCAACCCCCGGGACTTTAAAGGCGTCAAGAACAAATAATAATAATAATAATAATAATGATGATAAACATGGGTATTAAATAATATCCATAAAAATATTTTTATTGGTGTACAAATTCATTTGAGAGCATTTAAAATGCATTTCCATAGAACGTGGAAAAACACAATGGTCAGTATTAATATGTTGAAACGATTATGCTGACAATTTTTTTTCTTTATACCACTCAACATGTTTCGCTCTTCAGAGCTTCATCAGGAGTTTTTTTGGAGTAAAGAATGCGTATTCCTCCTGATGAAGCTCTGAAGAGCGAAACATTGTTGAGTGGTATAAAGAAAAAATTGTCAGCATAATTGTTTCAACATATTAATACTGACCATTGTGTGTTTCCACGTTCTATGGAAATGCATTTTAAATGTTCTCAAATGAATTTGTACACCAATAAAAATATTTTTATGGATATTATTTAATACCCATGTTTATCATTATTATTTGTTCTTGGACCCCTTTAAAGTCCCGGGGGTTGGTGAACCCCAAGTCCTTTCCTTGTTTTTTTTTTCCTATGCGTTTCGTCATTAAGGGCCAAAGACTTCCTGTGCTGGAGGAAGAGAGCCCCTGCTCTCGTGCATATTGCTGGATAAAGATGTCCAGGACTCTCCCTCCTGATTGGCTGAGACACAGCAGCAGCTCCATTGGCTCCTGCTGCTGTCAAAGTCAGCCAATCGGGAGAGAAGGGGGGGGGGGCTTCAGCTCAGGTGCCCCCATAGCAAGCGCTTGCTGTGGGGGCAATCGACAGGAGGGAGGGGCTAGGAAAGCTGAAGAGGATCTGGATGGCAGAGTAGTTAAGTAACATGTTTGTAAAGTATTTATTTTTTTCCTATAAAAAAAAAAAACACAATCACTTTAAGACCATTGGAAAGTTGTATTGCACTTGCAGTAGGGTCACATAAAAAATATATGCCAATAAAAAATGTAACTAGGAGCGCTGGTTTGCGTTTAAAACAGCATCACCTGAAGCCCCTTCCTGCGCGTTTCGTCAAAATGCAATGTCATCAGGAGCCAGTGGTTGTGAGGAGGGAGAGAGCTGCTGCTCCTGTGCACAACTCTGGATCGAGGTCAGTTTTGGGTAAGTATTGGGGGGGGGGGGGGGGGCTAGCTGGACTGAAGTTTTTTTTTTTTTTTTTTTTTTTAATGCAGCGAATGCATTAAGATGGAAAAAAAAAAACCTTCAGCCTTTAAAATCACTTTAACTGGTTCCCGACCGGCGCACAACGATATACGTCGGCAGAATGGCACGGACAGGCAGGAGGGCGTATATACAGGTCCCTCTTTAATGCCGTCCGTGCCATCGGGAGCGGCGTGCTCCCGCGCCGGTCGGGACCCCCGTGAGGCCGGTCGCGGGTCCCGCGGACTCGATCGCCGCGGGGACACCCGAGATCGTCTCACGGGAAGGCTGAACGGGGAGATGCGGAAATAAACAGCATCTCCCCGTTCTGCCTAGCAACTAGTGACGCCGATCTCTGCTCCCTGTGATTGGAGCAGAGATCAGCATTCACTAGCTGACAGCCACGCCCCCCCTCTACAGTAAAAAACACACCCCTAGGCATACTTAACCCCTACACTGCCCCCTAGTGGTTAACCCCTTCACTGCCAGTGTCATTTATACAGGAATCAATGCATTTAAATAGCATTGATTGCTGTATAAATGACAATGGTCCAAAAAATGTGTCAAAAATGTCCGCTGTGTCCGCCATAATGTCACAATAAAAATCGCTGATCGCCGCCATTACTAATAAAAATGCTATAAAACTATCCCCTATCTTGTAAACGCTCTAACTTCTGCGCAAACCAATCGCTTATTGCGATTTTTTTTTTTTTTTTTTTAAACCAAAAATATGTAGAATACGTATCGGCCTAAACTGAGAAAAAAAATGTTTTTTTATATATTTTTGGGGGATATTTATTCTAGCAAAAAATAAGAGAGCGTTTTTTTTTTTTTTTCAAAATTGTCGCTCTTTTTTGTTTATAGCGCAAAAAATAAAAACCGCAGGGGCGATCAAATACCACCAAAAGAAAGCTCTATTTGTGGGAAAAAAAAAAAAAGGATGTCAATTTTGTTTGGGAGCCACGTCGCACGACACGCGCAATTGTCAGTTAAAGCGACGCAGTGCCGAATCGCAAAACGGGGCCTGGTCCTTTTTGGCTGCAGATTGGTCCGGGGCTGAAAGTGGTTAACCCGGAACTCGGCTGCCCACACCAGGCCGGTGCTTCTGGGTATTCTTTGCTGAGGTTTCAGGACCACAGCTGCAGGTCACGCAAGTTTTAAAACCGCACAATTTTTCATCTCTTTTTTTTCCTGCGGGTTGAAGGGTTAAGTGCGCCCCCCCCCCCCCTCCTCTTCCCCCACACTGTGCTAATTAGTCCTCTGCCCCGGACCTACACAGGGAATAGGAATGTGCGCCCGGCGCTGGCTCCAGTTAAACTCTGCATTCCTCTTTTATTTGGGAGCTGGAGGAAGTCGGCAGAGGACGCCTTTGATGTCTTGTGTTTTTTTTTATTTTTTATTATTTTTATTTTTTGAGCTGCACCAGACCTGCCGGCCCTCCTGCTCCTCTTTTCTCTGCCTTCTAACCGACCACAAGAATAAAATGAGCGAGTTTTTATTCCTTTTGGCAGGTTTTTGTTTAATTTGTTCCTGGTGGAGATTCACTTTTTGTTCTCGTCTTTGCAGTCACGCGACTTTTTTTTTTTAATTTTTTTTTACTTCTGTGTTGTCGCGGATAAACAACGGCTCAGCTACGGCATTGCAGCAGATCGCCTGATGGGCGCTTCATACTGAGGCTGCTGCCTGATGGGCGCTTCATACTGAGGCTGCTGCCTGATGGGCGCTTCATACTGAGGCTGCTGCCTGATGGGCGCTTCATACTGAGGCTGCTGCCTGATGGGCGCTTCATACTGAGGCTGCTGCCTGATGGGCGCTTCATACTGTGGCTGCTGCCTGATGGGCGCTTCATACTGAGGCTGCTGCCTGATGGGCGCTTCATACTGAGGCTGCTGCCTGATGGGCGCTTCATACTGAGGCTGCTGCCTGATGGGCGCTTCATACTGAGGCTGCTGCCTGATGGGCGCTTCATACTGAGGCTGCTGCCTGATGGGCGCTTCATACTGAGGCTGCTGCCTGATGGGCGCTTCATACTGAGGCTGCTGCCTGATGGGCGCTTCATACTGAGGCTGCTGCCTGATGGGCGCTTCATACTGAGGCTGCTGCCTGATGGGCGCTTCATACTGAGGCTGCTGCCTGATGGGCGCTTCATACTGAGGCTGCTGCCTGATGGGCGCTTCATACTGAGGCTGCTGCCTGATGGGCGCTTCATACTGAGGCTGCTGCCTGATGGGCGCTTCATACTGAGGCTGCTGCCTGATGGGCGCTTCATACTGAGGCTGCTGCCTGATGGGCGCTTCATACTGAGGCTGCTGCCTGATGGGCGCTTCATACTGAGGCTGCTGCCTGATGGGCGCTTCATACTGAGGCTGCTGCCTGATGGGCGCTTCATACTGAGGCTGCTGCCTGATGGGCGCTTCATACTGCGGCTGCTGCCTGATGGGCGCTTCATACTGAGGCGGCTGCCTGATGGGCGCTTCATACTGAGGCTGCTGCCTGATGGGCGCTTCATACTGAGGCTGCTGCCTGATGGGCGCTTCATACTGAGGCTGCTGCCTGATGGGCGCTTCATACTGAGGCTGCTGCCTGATGGGCGCTTCATACTGAGGCTGCTGCCTGATGGGCGCTTCATACTGAGGCTGCTGCCTGATGGGCGCTTCATACTGAGGCTGCTGCCTGATGGGCGCTTCATACTGAGGCTGCTGCCTGATGGGCGCTTCATACTGAGGCCGCTGCCTGATGGGCGCTTCATACTGAGGCTGCTGCCTGATGGGCGCTTCATACTGAGGCCGCTGCCTGATGGGCGCTTCATACTGAGGCTGCTGCCTGATGGGCGCTTCATACTGAGGCCGCTGCCTGATGGGCGCTTCATACTGAGGCCGCTGCGGTCTAAATATTTAAAATTAGAATTTGTATATATAGTGTATTCTGTAGTTGAACTACTAAATGTACAGCAGACCTCGCAGGATAATCCAATGACTACTTACACCGATCAGCCATAACATTCTGATCACTGACAGGTGAAGTGATCACGTTGATTGTCTCCTTACAATGACATCTGAATGTGGGTGGGATATATTGGGCAGCAAGTGAACATGTCCCTGAAGTTGATGTGTTGAAAGCAGAAAAAAGGACAAGTGTAAGGATTTGAGGAACTTTGACATGGCCCAACTTATAATGTCTGGACGACTGGGCCAGAGCAGCTCTTGTGGGATGTTCCCGGTTTGCAGTGGTTGGGACCTACCAAAAGTGGGCCAAGGAAGGAGAACCAGCCAACTGGTAACAGGGTCATGGGCAGGGGGAAGGCTCCTTGATGGAGGCTAGGAGGGGGAAGGCTCCTTGATGGAGGCTGGCAGGGGGGAAGGCTCCTTGATGGAGGCTGGCAGGGGGGAAGGCTCCTTGATGGAGGCTGGCAGGGGGGAAGGCTCGTTGAAGGAGGCTGGCGGGGAGGGGGAAGGCAGAAGGCTCGTTGATGGAGGCTGGCGGGGAGGGGGAAGGCAGAAGGCTCGTTGATGGAGGCTGGCGGGGAGGGGGAAGGCTCGTTGATGGAGGCTAGGAGGGGGAAGGGGAAGGCTCGTTGATGGGGGAGGGGGGGAAGAGGGAGGCTCGTTGATGGGGGAGGGGGAAGACTTGTTGATGGGGGGGGGGGGGGTGGCGAGGGGAAGGCTGGTGTGTGTAGTCCCATCTAATAGAAGAGCTACTGGAGCTCAAATTGGTGAAAAAGTGAATGCTGATTGTGATAGGTGTCGGAACACGCAGGGCATCACAGTTTGCTGTGTAGCTGTGGACCGGTCAGGGTGTCCATGCTGACCCGTGTCAACAGCCAAAAGCCCCTACAATGGACACATTGGCACAGAGCAATGGAAGGTGGCCTGGTCTGATGAATTCAAGAATAGTTTGAGGAACACAATGAGTTTGAGGTGTTGACATGGCCCCCAAATTCTCCCAGATCTCAATCCAATCGAGCATCTGTGGTATGTGGTGGAAAAACAAGTCTGGTCCCTGGAGGTCCCACCTCCCAACGACGTAAAGGATCTGCTACTGGAGGCTTGATGCCAGATACCACAGCGTACCTTCAGAGGTCTATTGGTGTCAATGCCTCAATGGGTTATGGTGGGTGGTCATAATGTTATGGTTGATCTGTGTATTGGGCAGCCCCAAACCCCCGGATTTATAAAAGTAAAAATGATTTTAAAAACCTCTGGGCCTTCTCCCTGGTAAAATTTAGGTGCCCAAATCTCCCAAGTACAGGCAGGAAAGGTCCATGAGGTCTTGCACTGGGTAAATGACCACCTTCCCTCCTCTTGAGTTTCTTTTCCTGGCTGCTTGGCTGCTTGGGCCTGAGTACTGAATTCTGGAAGTAAAGGGAGTAGGTCACATGCTCCTCTGAAGTACTGGGTGTGTCTAAGGGATCTGACAAATGAATGGTGAATTGATGGAACATGTCAAAGGTGGGAGAAGCTGGTCAGGATTCGGCGGGCACATTCCCACCGCCCAAAGTCACCAGTAATCCAGGGCTGCCCTTGTCACCTCAACACCTATGTGTGCGTTATTTCCACAGTCATGTTGATCCACCTCCATGGGAAGATGGTCGATCCCGTCACACAATGGCCTCTGGTGTTCTCTTAAGCACAGTAGGAGGGGGAGCGATGGAGATCAATGACAGAACCAGGTTTTATCCTCCTTTCCACTTCCCACCTGTCATCCCGGGCTGCCGCTTCCATTTCCATCTTGGCCTTCAGCCCAAACGCCCATTCCTGGAGGTATCTGGTTTCTGCTCAGACAAAGGCTTCAGTTTTGTATGGCCGGCGTACATGCGGTAAATGTCTCAGCCCAGTGGGGCTATCAAGAGGGCCGTCACTTTTCCCCCCAAAAAAGTTAGTCAGGGGTTCCCTTTAAATAATAGTGTGCATGCGTGTCAAAAATAGGAGTTGTCACCACACCCAACATGGCTGAATGTACGTTTTCTGCATACAACTGGAGTCCTTACACAGCCGAGGGGCCAATATCTTCAGTAGTTTGCATCACAGTCTTCAATAAACCCCATTGGATGATTTTTGAAACTTCGCAAAAATCTCAGTAACCCCGGCATATAAGATAATGAGCGATGCTAGGGGGAGGGGGGGGGGGCTCTATGGTCCACTGCTTCTTCTCATTTACTAAAATGGCAGAAATGTTCCAGTTGGCCCAGTGCATTGTGGGAGGAAAGGGTTGCAGGAAAGCAATGTTGTGACAATGAGGTCTCCTCTCTCTCTCTTCTTCAGGTACCCAATCTGTGTGAAGACCTCCTGTCCTCCGTGGATCAGCCTCTAAAGATTGCTCGGGACAAGGTGGTGGGGAAGGACTATTTACTGTGCGACTACAACAGAGATGGCGATTCCTACAGGTAAAATTTCTCTATTGTATGTTCAATGAACTGTTTAAGGTGGGAGCGGTGATGTCACTCCTCTGTAATATATCCTATATCTGGCGTGCAGTGATGTCACTTTTCTATAATATATCCTATATCTGGCGTGCGGTGATGTCACTCCTCGTATAAGATATTTGGCGTGCGGTGATGTCACTCCTGGTGTAAGATATCTGGCGTGCAGTGATGTCACTTCTGTATAAGATATCTGGAGTGCGGTGATGTCACTTTATAATATATCCTATATCTGGCGTGCGGTGATGTCACTCCTCCATGTAAGATATCTGGAGTGCGGTGATGTCACCCCTCTATAATATATCCTATATCTGGAGTGCGGTGATGTCCCCCCTCTATAATATATCCTATATCTGGCATGTGGTGATGTCACTCCTCCATGTAAGATATCTGGAGTGCGGTGATGTCACCCCTCTATAATATATCCTATATCTGGAGTGCGGTGATGTCCCCCCTCTATAATATATCCTATATCTGGCGTGCGGTGATGTCACTCCTCCTGTAAGATATCTGGCGTGCGGTGATGTCACTCCTCCTGTAAGATATCTGGCGTGCGGTGATGTCACTCCTCCTGTAAGATATCTGGAGTGCGGTGATGTCACTCCTCCTGTAAGATATCTGGAGTGCGGTGATGTCACTCCTCCTGTAAGATATCTGGAGTGCGGTGATGTCACTCCTCCTGTAAGATATCTGGAGTGCGGTGATGTCACTCCTCCTGTAAGATATCTGGAGTGCGGTGATGTCACTCCTCCTGTAAGATATCTGGAGTGCGGTGATGTCACTCCTCCTGTAAGATATCTGGAGTGCGGTGATGTCACTCCTCCTGTAAGATATCTGGAGTGCGGTGATGTCACTCCTCCTGTAAGATATCTGGAGTGCGGTGATGTCACTCCTCCTGTAAGATATCTGGAGTGCGGTGATGTCACTCCTCCTGTAAGATATCTGGAGTGCGGTGATGTCACTCCTCCTGTAAGATATCTGGAGTGCGGTGATGTCACTCCTCCTGTAAGATATCTGGAGTGCGGTGATGTCACTCCTCCTGTAAGATATCTGGAGTGCGGTGATGTCACTCCTCTATAATATATCCTATATTTGGGGTGCAGTGATGTCACACCTCTATAATATATCCTATATTTGGGGTGCGGTGATGTCACCCCTCTATAATATATCCTATATTTGGGGTGCGGTGATGTCACTCCTCGTATAAGATATCTGGAGAGCAGCATCATTGGTATAATGTTGTATATCTGATGACTATAACCTCCCTGTGGTACCCTGATCTGGCCCTGGCAGCCTGCGGCCGGTCCTCAGGAAGCCGGTCTGTGTGGTTGCTATGGGTTGCGGTGATGTTTGTGCCGCTGGCACCACACATTAGAAGTAAAGCCGTAAAAAAATATCCAATCCTTTTGGAACTCCCCCACATCTCCTCATCCCGCTATGTAATGTGCGGACGTCTCTCTTCCTGGCTCCCAGCGCCGAAAACTTCCCAGAAAACATTGTGTGGAGACAAAGCAGATCACTGGGGGGGGGGGGGGGGGGGAACGTGTAGATCACTGGGGGGGGGGGGACGTGTAGATCGGGGGGGGGGGGGACGTGTAGATCGCAATCATCTCCTGAACATCTTCCAAACATCAAAGAGAGACCCAAAAAAACACATCACCTAAAAATCCAGGCAGGAAACCTGACCTGCCGCGACCTGACATTTTCATCACCTCGAATGATCTCTAACTGCATTCCTCCTCCTTCCATCCTGCCAGGTCACCGTGGAGCAATAAGTACGATCCGCCCCTGGAAGATGGAGCCATGCCGTCCGCTCGTCTGCGCAAGCTGGAGGTGGAAGCCAACAACGCCTTCGATCAGTACCGAGACCTGTACGTTATCCCTCTCCCCACCTCCACTTCTCTTCATTTTTATTTTTTGCTGTCTTTACTTTTTTTTCTTTCTCCCCCACTTTTGTATCTCCCCCACCTCTGTCTAGGGCAGGGGATGTATCGGGAAGTGGTGGTGGGGGGGGGGGGTTCTCCTGGAACAGCTGCGTGGTCTGCGTTTTATAAAAGCGGGAGCTTAGTGTGTGGGA